>PVKB01003728.1:0-100650 GCA_004027205.1 Ctenodactylus gundi
CCTTTCATGGCAGAACCCACGCTGGCTGCGTTAGTTTTCAAGCCAGTTACCGGTCTGTGATTACGGTGAGTGTCCCGGGCCAGGCTGCCGCGTGGCCCTGTGAGCAGAAGGCTGGAGGATCTGGACAGGGAGCACTTGCACCTGGCGCTGCCGTCACAGATATGTTTACCTGCCCCCTTCATCTGTGGCCTTCATTTTAATTTGCTTGTAATTGCCTACTTAACACACCTAGCAATTAAGGTGAAATGGCTCCTTGACAAATGTGAGCAGTTTTGAATTAGTGCTAATTGCTTTTGTTAATTAAAAGCAATGCTTTATATTGTGTTATTGGTATTCTCCTATATAAAACTGGATTAACGACTTCCAATCAATCCTGCTACAAAGACTTTGCCCTGTAATGGCTGGGGAGGTAGACTTAGGGCACACTGGTCCTGCAGAATGCAAATGTCCGGGGATGGGACCTCGGGATGCTGGAGAAGAGGCTGCTCCCAGAGCTCCGGCGGCATGTGGTCTGGGTGGTAGCATCTGTTAAGGTTCCAACAGTAGAGGGGGATGTACCCCAAATGGGACAGGTGGAGTAGGGTATAACTAAAAATTTCTGGGCCTTGAAAGAGGGGGCCTTTAGAGACAGAGAAAGAGCTGCTATAACCCTTAGGCTAGAGGGGACAGATCTGGCGGCCGGGTGAATGAGGACACGCCTTTGTGTTCTCATTTGGCAGGAGTTGCCCGAAACACTTGGTAAAAAATACAGGGAATATTTGAATCGAAATGTATTGCAGTGGTAGCCACAATGCCATCCACCCCTCTTAAATACTCAAAGTACTATGAACGCGGGTATTCTCTTGATCTGGGCGATGGGCCTTTTGCTGTAAAATGCTTTTTTTTTTCCCCCTTTTAATCTAACCATTGACTGTGTCATTGTGTCAGTCCTTTATCGTAGGGTTTTGGGGTTTACTGTGATTGACATGCATTTTGGGACGGCCATTGCTCCGTGGCTGGTAAAGGCCGAGGCACGAGGACTGCAAGCTTGAGCCCACCTTGGGGAATTTAGCAACTTAGCAAGACAGATCCTGTCTCAAAAGAAATAAAACAGGCGGCCAGAGGGCTGGAGGAATGGCTCAGTGGTTAAAGTGCTTGCCTAGCAAGCACTACCTCAAGTGCTAAGTACCTGAGTTCGATTCCCCAGCACCACATAAGTGGGGCGTGGTGGTGCATGCCTGTAATCCCAGCACTTGGGAGGCTGAGGCAGGAGGATTTTCATGAGTTCAAGGCCAGTCTAGACTCCATAGTGAGTTGTGAATTTGGGACCAGCCTAGTTACATAGTGAGATCCTGTCTTAAAAAAAAAAAAAAAAAAAAAAAGGCTGGAGACGTGAGTCAGTGCAAAGACCCTATATTCTCACCCTAGTACTACACACACACACACACACACACACACACACACACACACACACGTCTTAGAACATCTTGGTACACAGCCTCACATAGACTATGATGGCAATTTTCAAAGCCAAATTCTGAGCACTTCTATGATGGAAACGGACGTCTGCTGCTGACTTCTGTCCCAGACTCCATTTTTTAAAACTGTAAATTGCAGTGGACAGTAAAGCTGATGCAATGTATTAAACTTTAAATGGAAATTAGTAACTCTGATCAACAATCTGATTCATCGGTTCCATAATGGACTGGCTATTTTAGTAAGTGTTAACAGCCTTTGTCTTGTTAGCAGGAACTTGGGTATTCTATGCTCTTGTTCAGTAACTAGTGTCAGTAGGACTCTGTCAGCCCAGAATGCTTTTCCTTGGGTTAACTCAACTCTGTGCCACAGGCCTCCAGGCCGCAGGAGAAGTGACCTGCAAGAACGACTGTATGCTCTAGGGAATGTAATGAAGAAGACAGTTTTGAGTTATATTCATTGATTTTGGAAACTTGGCTTATGTTAGAATCAAGCCCAATTTTAAGTACTTTTGAGAAAGGGTTGTGAAGGATTTGCATTCGTTTAATGGGAACTAAAATTCTGCAAGTTGCCTGAAGTGTCACCATTATAGACTTAATCCTGCCACTTAAACTGTGGTCTCTAGTGTGTCTGCCGCCTTGGAGTGCAGCTTGGGTTCAGGGGGCATGTTTTAGAGGGATTGCAGCTGAGGAAAGAGGTTCCTGCACCTGAAACACCAAGATTTGTTGTTTAAACTATGAAATCACGGCTAGATCCTCTACCCAGCCTCAGCTCAGTGTGTAGCTGACAGCCAAGCCCGGGGGATGCCCCGACACCCCTCTTCTCGGCCGTCCTCCATCCCTGCCAAAGGGCAAACCTGCCATCGGACACCAAGACAGAGAGTTCCCCAGGGAAGATGGATCCCTGGTTTCCTCGTGGCTGGGCCAAGGTGGGTGCAGGTGGGCAGGTGATTGGAGGCCATGCTCCCCTCCCCTGCTTTTCTCCCCTCTCTCAGATGTTATCATCTGTTTTCCTTTGTCATTACTACTGTCTCTCTCCTATCACCCTTTCATGGCATGGTGCGTTGGTCACAGGCCATCTGTGACAGTTCCTTGGCGCCTGGTGGCCCTTAGGGGGTGGAAATGATGATGTTCTCCCTTCATCTGTTAGAACCCGCCTCCCTCCACCTTTGTGCGATGGCTCTGTTCTTGTCTAGACTGATCTCTGAGAGGCCTCAGAGCTCCTCTGTCCCTCCTTCCCTCCTTCCCTTCCCTTTCCTTCCCTTCTTTCCTTCCTTCCTTCCTTCCTTCCTTCCTTCCTTCCTTCCTTCCTTCCTTCCTTGTGGCACGAGGGATAGAGCTTCCACACTGAGCTATATCCCTAGCCCATTTTAATTTTTGATTTTGAGGTACGGTCTTGCTAAACTGCCCAGGCTGAGCTGAAATGTGGGACTCTCCTGCCTCCGTTTCCCGTGGTACCAGGGCTATGGGCCTGAGCTGCCAGGCCTGGCTTGAGTTGTTTCTGTCATAGAGCATAGGGCTCTTTCTTTATGGAACATACAATGTTTAGGCTAGAAAATCCCGTGTGTTGAAAGGGAGGGAAAAGGCCCCTGACCCGGCAGGAGGGAAGAGCGAGTGAGTGGGGGCGGGGGAGAATACTCACTGGCCATTTTATTTTCCTGGGACAGGGTCTCAGCCTTCCGGTGCTGCAATTACAGGGATGTACTACTGCGTCCACTTAGTGTGGTGCTGGGAATTGAACTCAGGGCCTTGTGCTTCCAGTCCCCCACCAGCCTTTGCAGATGGTGGGGCTTGATTCCAGGGGCCTCGCAGGTTGGCGGGGGGGGGGTGCACCTCAGTGTCTTGGGGAAAGACCATGGAGTCCAGGCCCCTGGGAGAGGGAGACATGTGTGCCAGGCTTGGGTGGGGAGTGCTGTCTACAGCAGGACACCTGGGGAACAGGAGGGGAGGGTGGGCAGAGGTGAAGCTGGCACGGATACAGACTCGGTAGTGCCTCAGCCTGCTCCTGGGAGCTTGGGGCCTGTGGATGTTCAGAATGGTCCCCTGCTGCCTGTAGGTGGTCTGGGGAAGGGGCTGTCCTCACTTGGGGGCAACTTGGAGAGAGGCTGTCACAGCTGGAGGAGGGACTTCATGCTGGGCAGAATCTGAGCCCATCATGGCACCTCGGATGGGGCACAGGTACCTGAGGCGGTAGGCGCTTTGAGGGAGCCTCACTGGATGGGGGAGGAGGCTACGTACCACCGGGCGGCTCACAGCAGAGCTCCCTAGTGGAGTGAGTGGCATTAAGTGCAGCTGTCATTGCACCTCCTGGCACGGCCCACCTGCGTCTGGCGCCACAGCCCATTGGCGCACACCCTGTCCCTGTGCTTCGTGCTCCCGAGCCCACTGCAGGGGGAGCGGCTTCCGTTTCACCAGTCTGCCTCTTGTTAGTGTGCTCCTGATGCAATTAGAGATGTGTAATTCCCAGAGCGAATGAGCCACTTCCAAGGCGGTGTGATATGTAGTTCGTCAGCACAGGAGCCTGTAGAGGAGGGCGGTGTAGGCAAAGATACCCAGGCATTTGGGCTGAGCTAACGACCTTCAGGTGGTCCCCACCCATTCCAGCTTCATCCCTGGGGCAGAGGTGACAACAGAGAAAACTGGTTGTGGGAGAGGATCGCCTGCGTGCCACTCTGCACCGTCGCCAACGCTGTCCTGGCCATCTCGGCACATGGTGCTAGAGGTTTCCGTCCCTGGGCAACTGACTCCAAGGCAGAAACCTCATGGTGGAAGGGCTTGGCAGAGGGAGGCTGCCCAACTCCTGGTGCCTTGGAAGCAGAGGTGGGACAGAGCCACAGGAGAGGGGTTCGGGGCCAGATGTGCCCCAATGTCGCACCCCTGTGACCCGCCCGACACACCGGAAGTGTGCTTCAGTGCCTCTGAGTTTTGGTTTCAGGTGTTTTGACGAGGTTGGGCTTGTCCCGGGTGGATGGCCCCGGACTGGGTTTCAGGTATTCTGTTCAAGCAGTGGAAAATAGCTAAACCAAGGGGATACCTGGATGTACCCCAGTGTGCTCGGCATGCCAAGCGCCACCATTGGGGCCAGCTGGCCAGACCCAACTGCTGGCAGGAGTAGATCTGGCTGCAGCATCCAGACATAGTGTGAAACATGCAACATCGGATATTTTAGGACCCCGGGCTGTGCCTTGGACACATGTTGAAAGTAACAGTTTACAGGTCTAATATTTTTTCTCCTTGTGTTCAAGCCAGCAGTACATTTCTTTTTTTATTTGAACTGTTGTCCTGGAAACATGGGAAGCAAACAGTGGGAAGTGAACTTCTCTTTAGCTTTGAGCAACAGAGTCACGCCTCCCCAAGGCTGGACAGGAGTCTGAACAGCTCACAGACCCTTAGTCACCACAGGAGAAAACATTCTTGGGGACTGTCATGAAGAGGTTTGCACCCAGGCGGCCTCTGCAGGCGCCTGTCTCTGGGGGGACTCTGGATAATAGATGGATTTAAAAACCCGTGGATGGTGTGGTGTTCTGAATCTGTATCAGTAGCGTCAACAATTTTTCACACCAAATGAAATTTCTACAAAAACACTCATGCTAGAAGACAGCCTACATATACAGATGTGAACAAATGGGATATTGCTGCTTTTTTCCTTTTTAAACATGCGTATAGACAAAAATGCACTATTCTTATCAACCCTCCTGATTGCCTCAACTAGAAGTCAGATTGTGGCCGGGTCTGAGCGAGTATGGACGCCGATGGCTGCGGCACGTTCAGATGGCTCTAGGTGAGCTGTGCAGATCCACCTCACACTTCCGGTCTCTCTTTCTCTCCTCTGCTGCCTCTTCCCTGATTTTCATAGGTCTGTCTTCTTTTGTGAGGAGGAGAGAGGGCAGTGAATTTCTTGTGTCTCACAGACAATCTTGTGGCAGAGAACTGAGCTGGGTTGAGGGATGTGCCTGGGTTTGGGTCAGATTGTCCAGAGACACAAGTCAAAGTGTTTAGCAGAGGCTGGGCAATCCAGTTAGGTGCCGTGGACCCAGGAATACTGGTTGCAGAGCAGGAGAGGTCGGACAGTGAAGTCAACCGACAGACTGAGAGACGCAGAGTCAGGGACCCGGGCCGTGCTGCGCAAGAGTGTGCCTCATGTGAGGGGTCAGAGCGCTCCAGGGAGGGCTGGGCATGATGATGTCACTGATGAGGCTGTGTAGAAAACTAAGGCTCCTGGTCATCAGTGACAGCAGATATATAGGGTGTGACCGAAAAATAGATCGTGGGCTTATTGTGTTTTGGATCTGGACTGTTCCCCCCAAATCCCATGTATTTGGATATTATGGATCATCTCTGGAACCATATGCTGTTGGGAGATGGGGACTTGGTCTGGAGTGGTGAATTATGGGTGTGTGGTGGACTGTAGGTGTGTGGTGGAAGACAGGCATGTAGTAGATTATAGATTACAGGCATGTGGTAGGTTATAGGTTACAGGTGTGTGGTGGAATTTGGCTCTGAAAACAGGAAGGGGAAGAACACTGAGGCTGGACCCATTAGGGGCGGATCACTGGGATGGGAACTAGAAGGGTATCTGCTGCCTCCTCCCTTCCTCTGGGCATCCCTCCCTGTCTGCAGTGCTGTAAGGAGCTGCCTCCATCTCCACCTCTGACACATGCTTTCACTGCTGCTGGCCATCCCTGAATGGACTGTGACTTCTGACACTGTGAGCTAACGTAAACTTTTCCTTCCCTGATTAGTGTGTGTTGGATATTTAGTCATAGCAACAAAAATGTAACTAAGAGAGTACTTAAATAAGAAAGTCATTTTTACAGCAAAAGACATATGCCACAAACCTTCCTCAAAATGTTTCTGACTTTCATCATGTGTTCCATTGTCCGTCCACTTCCTGAAGCAGTTCTCCAAGTCCTCTTTTATAAGTTGACCTTCTGCGGCTGCCTCAGTGCCCTGAACCCATTCAAAATGATTCCCTTTCATGGTCATTTTAACTTTGGAAAAGATCTGGAAATCACATGGATCTAGATCTGGGGGATCACTGTCATCCTTTTGGAAGACTACTTTTCCACTGGATAGCACTCAGCAGCAGCATTCACTGCATTTTTGATCACCCCTCATAAAGACACTCAGGAAAGAGGACTTTCAGAGCTGCTTCAGGAACTGGCAGGAATGATGGGACTAGTGTGTTGAGAGGGATTCATGGCCATGTGTTCTGACCTCTGAGCACACGGTGAACGTCCAGGGCCCATTCAGTGCCTGGGCCATGGGTGAGGGTTGGAAAAATCGAAAGGTCTTAAAACAAACTAAATGAAGAACATCTATCTGAAGGGTCAACAGGGACCTGCTTCCCTTAGACGTAGGACAGTATGACTCATTTTCCTTACAAAAAAACAAAGACCTTGAAGGAGGGACAGCATATTCCTTGAAAGACCCCATTGGTCATAGAAATGTCACTTGAGACCTCATTCAGCACAGCAGCCGTCCTGGTGCTTGTGGTGTTTACCCATCTTCTTTCTTGAAGGCGTAGTCTCTGTCTCTGAAAAATCTCTCACTTTACGATAAACTTTGCCTGTGCTCTGCGTGCAGGCCAGTGTGTCTTTTTTTGAGACGGGGTCTCACTCTGTAGGGGCTATGTGTCTTAAGTGAATTCCTCCAGCAAGGGTGCAGAGATACAGGTGTGTCACTGGTTCCTTGTGGTGTGACGTTAGGACCTGGGTTCCTGGCAACACCTTCATAGAAGAGCTGTCCCAGTCTCCGGTTCCAGGCAGCGGCACAGGGTGACCTCCCGTCACACAGTCTTGCCAACCAGTGTGCATGCTGTCCAGTCACCAAATGGGGTTTGAAGTGGAGAGAGGGAACCTCGACTCGCCCCACCCACGAGGCAGGTTGTTGGTACAAACCTCCATCACAGAAAAAGAATTTCCAGGACTCAGCTGAGAGAAGCCTAAAGGGTTTTGCTAGGTAGAATTTTAAAGCACGTACTCAGAAGAAGACAGCACAGGCCCTCAGGAGAGAAGAGTGCGTCTTGGGTGAGGATTAGGAGCTTTAGTAGACTGGGGTGTGCCTAAGAAGGGCCATCTGTTCCGTATCTGTTGGGCTTGCCCACGGAGGAGGCTATTGTAAGATGCGAACTGTTCCTGTTACGGCTTAAGTCTGGAATGTCGCCCCAGAGCTTCAGGTGTTTGGAGAGTGATTCTACAGTAAGGTTGAATCCATTGATCTGTGCCGCTACGAGGTGTGGCCTGGTCGAAAGGGGCAGCTCACTGGGGTGTGACGTGGAAGGAGTGGGTCCCTGGGCCGTGACCCAGAAGGACATCGCTCCCTCACTAGCTCTGCCCTTCAGTCTCTGTGTCCTGTCCTGCCCTGCTGTGAGTTGCTTCTCTCTGGTTGGAGCCTTTGCCGTGACTTGCCTCCACTGCTGCTGGTGAGTGGACTCCCTCTGAAACTGTGAGCACACACCTTTCCACCCTCAAATTGTGGGTGTTAAGTCTGTGTCCCAGCAAGAAGCTGGTGACTGAGAGGGTTTCCGCTGCGTGAAGCGGAGCTCTGCTGCCTCCTCAGCAGCTCACATTCTGAGGGTGGGACAGTGGGAGCAGCACAGCTCACAAGAGACAGGCGCAGGCTGTAGCCCAGTTTGCTGGCTTATTGTGTTTAAGGCCCTAAGGAACATTTTTTCCTGGAAGGGGGAAAAAAAGCTTAAATAACTTTTGTGCCCCGAAGCTGCAATTCTCTTGAAACTACAATTTCAAAATTACAATTTTCCTTGTCTCCCGTCTGCCTACTTACATCCTACCTCAGTGTGGGTCCCTTCACCTGTGCACCTCTGTTCACTTGCTGGGGTCAGATGGTGCCCAGACTCGGCCCCTTTCCTACATTGGGCTGGAAAGGGGAGTCTTGGAGAAATGAAATTCATCCTTGGCCCTTTGGCAGAGTTTGCAGAAATGTCCTAAATTGAAATTGTCTGATGTATTTCTCCAGGCCACAGGCACACGGCCATAAGGGGAGATTTGATTTCCTCTTAAAATGTGACTTTAACCTCACCCCCCCCCCCCAGTGCCCTGCAAGAACCTGGGGTTCAGAGGAGACCTTGCCTTGCTCTTCTGCTTCCTAACTGCCCCTTCTCCTCCACCTCGGGAGCCAGGGTTCTTGAGCCATCACCCAGTGGCACCGAAAGAGAGAGAGAGAGAGAGAGAGAGAGAGAGAGAGAGAGACAAGAGACAAGACAGGAAGTGAGGCAGCCTCGGTGGCGGCGGTGGCGGCGGAGGGGTCCGAGGCCTGGGGTTGGCACCAGGGCTGGGAGGAGGCAGGGAAGTGAACATGGACAAGATGAGCCATGAAGACGTACCAGTTCCCCGAGACGCATGCTGCTAATTTGCATCTCAGACACATACTAGTAAAACGTAACCAGCAGATAAACATTAGACGATTGGCGTGGAGCCCTCCTTGACGCTGCCTTCATCTCCCAGAAACCCACGGTGCCCATCCCTGCCATGGTCGGGGGATGCCTCTTTCCGGCATCTCCTGGTCCCCCCACCCCACGTCTGGACCACTATCTCAGAGCCTGAGTTTGAGCTCCCCTGTGTCACATGATCCAGTAGTGCTGGCAGATGGGCGAGTGTGTGCCACCCCAGGTGCTGAGAGCTCTTCCCACAGCCTCAGTGGAGGCCAAGACCAAGTGGTGGAGCCCTGCGGTGGCCACGGTCTCTGGGGCCGGGGGGCTGGGCGCATGTGACCAGTGGATCTGGAGGTCCATAGGAAAAGGCCAGTGGGCGCCGTCCTGTGTGACGTGCGGGCTCTCTGTCCCTCTCTTTCTTTGTCTCTCGTGTTTGTTTCTGATGCCGGGGTGGAACCCAGGGCCTTCGCACTATGCTACATCTCCAGCTCTTTTTTTTTCAAGTTTTTATGAAAGAGGCTCACTGAGTTGCCCAGGATGGGCTCTAGCTTGCAGTCCTCCTGCCTCAGCCTCCCAGACTGCGGGATTACAGGTCTGTGCCACCAAGATGGGCAGCTTTGTCTGATTTCTGCTTTGACTTTACGTTAGAGGTTTGCACCCCTCTGGATCTTTGACTAGTTAAAGGTGAGAGAGGCAACCTCAGCAGGAGGGGTGTTGTGTTGTGTTTTATATTTTCCCTCTATGGGCTAAAACAGAATCAGATACAAATCTTTACTTTTTAATCAAAATGCAAAAAAACTGCAATCACAGCTAGGCCCCGTGCTGCAAGCCAGCAACCCCAGAACTCTGGGAGACTGATGCAGGGCATCACAAGTTTAAGCCTAGTCTGGGCATCTTAGTGACTTAATGAGATCTTGTCTCAAAATTAAAATTAAAATTAAAAATCTGGGCTGAAGGTGGAACTCAGTATGAAGACCCTGGGCTTGAACTCCGGAGCCACAGGAAAAAAATACCATCCCTACTAATTTCCCTTAGTTCTGTTTTTGTTATAATGTTCCACCATCACCTAAAGTGAGACAGGACTGAGCTCTGCCTCCCCTGGCAGAAGTGTACGCAACCCGCCCCAGGGCAGGGCCCAGCAGCATGGGTCCCCAGTGCCCAGGGCACCCAGAGGTCAGTTCTGGTCCCTCACCTGTTAGGAACCGGGCCATGTAGCAGTAGCCGGAGGTGAGCAGTAGGTCAGTATGTGAAGATACATCGGTGTTTACAGCTGCTCCCCATCACTCGCATGACCGCCTGAGCTCCCCTCCTGTCAGGCCAGCAGCAACATTAGATTCTCATAGGAATGTGAACCCAGTGTGAACTGTGGATGCCAGGGCTCTAGGCTACGCGCTCCTCCTGAGGCTCTCACGCCTGGTGATGTGAGGTGGAACCCAGGTGGGGTTGCTGGTGCCAGAAAGGCTGGGCACCCCTGCCCAAGAGGAGCGCCCATAGCTGCCTGTATCCTGGTAACCGGTGTGGGAGGAGGGGTGCATGGACCGCTGGCCCTGAGCCCCAGATTTCAGCTAGGTTGTCCCCGGCCGGTTCACCTCACTCCTGTCACGGGAGCGGTGCAGCCTGCGAGGACCTGCTGCTGAGTGTGGATCTGGGATGGCGCTGCTCGGGGGATGTCCACGGAGCTGCTTCCCTCTGGCAAGGGGGCCGGCAGGGCAGTCACGGTGGGCGGGGAATGTGTCCCCACCAGGTGACTCCTGGGTGAACTTGCTGGTGGCAGGACCCTGCAGGGCTCACGGACACCACACGGTGGCGCGTGAGCTGCAGCAGTGACTGATGAGGGTGGCGTTTGGCCCCAGGAACGGGAAGAAAGGAGGGGCACAGTGTGCCCCCGACTCTCACAGTCTGTGCTTCAGGCACCTTGGGTTTGGATCTGTCTCTGCGTTTTCTTTTCTTTTCTTTAATGCTGAAGATGGAACCCAGGGCCTTCACAGCCCATTTAAAAAACTGAAAAAAATTTTTGTATATATTTGTGCCACAAACTCATTTAGACGTTGATGCACACAGCTTGGGAAATCGGTGCCCGTACATGCTGCCTTTGATTATTTAGTTCTGTCCCGGCCTCCGTCCTCAGGTCCCCTTCCCTCTCTACTGAGTCCTTGTCCCCATCTCCTGTCCTCTCTTACATTTTGTTCTTTTCGGCGTTTGTAGCGTGGCTTTCTCTTGCTAAGTCAACACGCTGTTGCCCCGGCTGCGCTGTAACTTGTGATCCTCCTGCCTCAGACTCCTGGGGTGCAGGGCTCAGGGGCTGCTCAACTCGCTCCAGGCTCCCCGCTGCTTCCTTGCTGAAGCAGGACAAGTGCTGACCCCCTTGATGCAGGCATGTAGTTGCCTGGACGCCAGCCTGCGTGGGTGTTAGGCTTCAGCCCTTGCCAACTGGGTGAGTGCGTGTCGGGCCAAGGGCTTGTGCCTAGTCCACACCGGGAGCGCTCTAAGCTGAAACCGTGGTCCCGTTGTTAGACAAGGAGCCAAAGCGGGGACTGGTCTGGTAGCCCGTGGCAGGATGCCTGACCTCGTTAGTCACCAGGGAAAGCAGATCAAACCGCAGCGAGGTGTTGCTGACTCACCCATTCAGAGGAACAGACAAAAATCAGCGACGATGCGGAAAGCAGGCCCAGGGCGCAGGAGGCTCAGGGCTCATCCCTGCGGGACGGTATGGGGGGGGGGTGGGACGGAGCCGTGCCGCACCACACCGATCGGCAGCCCGGGTTGCCACTAAGCGTGGGGCTGTCGTGCAAGGTAGCAGCTGCGCCCTTGGGCTTTTATTCTGGAGAATCAGGAGCGCATTTTTATGCAGAGTCTTGTGTGTGAATGTGATAGCTGTTCTTTTCATAATAGTCACAAACTAAAAATGACCCAAGGTTTTTCTTCTTTTTTTTCGAGATAGAGTCTTGCTCTGTGGTACAGGCTGTCTCTGAACTCACTGTGTAGCCCAGGCCGGCCTCACGTTCATGGCGATCCGTCTGTCTCAGCCTCCCACGTGTTGGGGCTACAAGTGTGCACCACCATGCCTGGTCTGGGTGGTGCTGGGGAATCGAGCTCAGGGCCAGTGCTCTGACTGCTGTGCTGTTCCTCCAGTACTCTTCAGCGGCTGTAAGTTAAGCAAACCTCAGTATGGAATATTGATTTGTGGGAAGACTCCAGTGGGAACTGTGGGTATATGCAACTGTGTGGAGGGGTTTCCAGAGAATTATACCTTGTAAAATAAGGCAATTTCAAGTGGATACGTACGTCGTGGTTTTAAGCATGCAGCTATAAATTTTCCATCAGTATTGCCTCACTTGCCTTCTTTCTTGGCTTTTCCCTCTCTCATCTTGTCCATTTTTAATATATTTATTAATGTCTCTGTGTCACTTGGCATTGGATGAGTCTCTGTAAGCATCAGCCCTCACCTATCTTGATGTGACAGGAAGTTAGAGGAGTTCAGCCTGTTACTAAGGTTACTGATACGTCTCCAGTTACTCCAGGGACCATATTTCAGGCCTCCTGCTTCAATTGTGAGGGGAAAACCACCAGTCAGCAGAGGTGAGATGTGGAACTTCTAGATGACTAAAGAAAAAAAGCCCTCCAGTCAGGGAAGAATAAGAAATGAGGACCTCCAAGGAAGACAGGACCTTCGGTGAGCAGCGGTGCCTCCTAGGGCCTAGGCCAGCTTTTCCTTCTCCCCGGAGCCCTGCACGGGTTTTCCGTGACCCACTCGGCATTTTAGTTACGGATGACTTTCCTCTTAATAATGTAAGCGTGGAAGTCCATTGTCCCATCATGCGTTCAAGGTAATGATGGCGTTCAATGAACCAAACATTTGCTGGCTCTGTCTGAAGCGGGCAGCCCCCCGTCTTGCCGAAAAGCTGCTGGGGTGCTGGTGTTACCGGGTGGTGCTGTTCGGAGCTTCGCCATCTGAGATTCATATATTTGTTTCATGATGCTCTAAGATGTGGTGCTCAACTTTTTTGGCGTCAGTGACCAGATTCAAAGAAGACGGTTTTCCATGCAGCCAATGTGTGTGTGTGTGTGTGTGGGGGGGGGGAGACGGACGGACTAGCACTCCCACCCCAGCTGCACCTCAGATCCCAGACATTAGCCTCTCAGAAGGAGTGCTCAACCCAGATCTCTTGAGGATCTAACATCACTGTTGGTCTTATGGGGGTGGGGAACTCAAGTGGTCATGGCAGTGAGGGGGCGTGGCTGTAAATGCCTACCAGGCCTTACACGTGGCCGTTGCTCACCTCTTGCTAACAGGCCCCTAGCTGCTCTTCGTGTGTGGCCTCGGGATCCTCATTCTGCTCCACGGCCAAGTGACTGTGGTTGGCAGCATCTTTCTAAGTCTTTTGTGAAGAACTGGAACGGAGGAGTGTGAAGCTTCCTAAGCCAGTGCCATAGCCAGCATTTAAGGAGCTGGACATAGTGATGACCCAGATCGAGGTCCTGACACGTGGTCCCTGGGAAGCGACAGACTACATGGCACTTCAGCCTGTGGAAAATAATGCGCTGCCAGATACTTGGCGAACTCAAACTGCGAAAATAGTGGTGCCTTTCCTGCATGTCGGGCACTACGCGGGGCGCCAACAGTCATGGGAATGACTGCATGAAATCTGGTGACTGACAGAAGCCATCGAGGGGCATCGCTTTAGCCACAGGCCCCTGACGTGCCTCCAGGTACTTCGGACATCTGTGTGTTTGATGCTGAACCACACGTGTGCACCAGGGAGGAGATTTCAGACTGTAGGCAGCGTGCCTGGGGCAGTGCTGGATGACAGACTCCAGGCAGCACATGCACCTGAGGCAGGGTGACCACGCGTGTGCAAGCAGCCTGGGAGGTCAGCCTGAACCTCTGAGTGGTGGAGTCCCACCTGAGACCCGGCATGGTGCCCTGCTGGGTCACGCTGCTGCTCTGATGGACAGCCAGCCAATCTGTGCTCCGCCTCTGCCACTTCCAAGCATCTGTGCCCTCCAATCCCGGTGTCTTCTTGGAGGCAGCATGTTCCGTGTCTTGGCTGAGCACCCGCAGCAGCCAACGGGCCAGCTTCCCATGGAGACAGCCTGGGCCTGCTTACAGCGCTGGAAGCCGTTCAGAGCCGCAGTCCTCCTCTCCACCGCAGGATGTCCGGGTGGGAACAGACTTCAGAAACTAGATGATGGGAAGCGTCACCAGATGCCTCTTGGTGCCCCAGCCCTGATTATTTAGGCAAAGCTCAGCGTGGCTTCTCACCATCACCCCAGGCAAGGTCCTCACCGACCAGCGGATCATTAAGCTTTCTCAGCCTCTGAAAGCTGCATGCCTCGCACTGATCTTTCCCTGGAATCAGCATCATTAAAGGCCTGCGGGGTGCTGCACGTGGGGTGGGTGGTGATGTATTAGGTGGCTGGGCCGGTTGGCATCCCCTGGCTGGCAGTGCGGATGCTGTGTAGCGCCCTGGACCGTGGTGGTGAAGGATCACTCTCCCAGGAGCTGGCCCCAGGGGAGGGTTCCTTCGGTTGGACCAGCTGTATAATTTCTTTGGTCTAGAACAAAGTTCTTAATATGTTTTTTCCTTGGGTGGGAGTCATGGGCTGTTTAGGAATTTGATAAGAGCTACAGATCCCTCCGTTAGGAAAATGCATTTCTATATAATTTAGCATTTAGCATCTTAGAACCCTAGTCCCCCAGCCCCAGACCAGTGGTGCCAGCATAGGGTACACACAGCCATTGCATGCTGGAGAAACTAAGGACGTTTGTTTTGGGGTGTAACTCCTCATCCTGGAGGGCTGGGCCCTGTTAGGAACTGGGCCACACAGCAGGAGGCGAGCAGCGGGCGAGCAAGTGGGTCTTCATCTGTATTTACAGCTGCCCCTGTCCCTCACACTGCCGCCCGAGGTCTACCTCCCGCCAGATCAGCAGGACTGGTGCCTGGCATCCACAAGGCCGCGACCACCGTTCTGGAGCACCCCTTCCCCCCCCCCCCCCCCCCCCCCCCCCCCCCCCCCCCCCCCCCCCACGGGCGGTGGCTGTCCGTGGCACAGCAGGGCATTCGATGCTCAGGCAAGAGGTCTCCCTCACTTTCCCATTCAGAAACAAATCTGCAGGGTTTGAATCTCCGCCATTACGCCAACACTGGTCTTGTCAAATTTCCTAACAGCTTTGATCCTTCCAAACTGGACCTCTGCCTCCTGCGCCCCTCAGGATGGCCCACAGCACTGGGCCCTCCTTCCTGGCATCATTCTCCTTGGCTCATGGTCGGGTTTCCTCTTGCGCCCGCCCTCTCCTCCTCGGCCTCCCTCCCCGGCTCTGGGCCCAGGGATCTTACTTCATCCCAGTCCTCCGGATGGCTTCACGCAGTTCTGTGGCTTCAAGATCCTCCTGGATGCTGGGGCAGCCACGGTGACTTCCAACTCCCACATCCAGTCAGTTACTTGAAACAGCTACATGGGTGGGTAAGTGTTTGAGAACATACATATGCCCACGTGAAGGTCAGGACTACAGTAAGCTGCCTTTTTTGCTGAGGTCAGAGGGGCTGGAGGTAGAGACCCGGCGTGGGGCTCAAGTAGAGAAGTGACTGATTATTGGTGGAGCATCTACAGAGCGGTTTCATTTTTTAAAAAAATTCTTTACCTTGACACTTTAATCCATCTGAAAAGTCATCAAGATTCCTGCTCCAAAGTTATTCACGGTCCCCTGCCTCTCCCCTTTCTGCTCCTTGAGACCCAATCACCTTTGCCTCACACCTGTGACCCCCGGCCTTGCCCCTGGTCTCCTGGGTCCTGTTACCCCCTCCGGCTGTTCTTCCCCTAGGGACCGTGGGGACTTTTCACAAACATGGTCAGACCACATAATATCAGTTACCTGCTAAAACCGGTCAGGGGCTTTTGATGCTGGGATGAAGATGAATGCAGGTGTCTTCCTATGGCCCCCGTGGACTCCACCAGCGGCGCTGCGGCACAGCCAGGCTCTGGGGTGTTTCTTTCCTTTCTGTGTCTTGTGCATCTGGGGCTCCTCTATTTCATTCTAGAGGAAAGCTCTAGAGAAAATGTGGGAAAAGCTATGCAAGCAGTGAGTACCCGAGTTTGATTCCCCAGCACCACGCAAGCTGGGTGTGGTGGCATACGCCTGTAATCACAGCACTCAGGAGGCTGAGGCAGAAGGATTGTCCTGAGCTCCATAGTGAGTTCAGAACCACCCTGCACTACAGAGCGAGACCCTGTCTCAGAAAAAAAAAGAAAAAGATATATTTCAAAGATGTGACTTTATATCTCCAGAGATGCAGTTTAACTCTTCTTTCTCGGATAGGATCTCGCTCTGTATTTCAAGCTTGTCCTGAACTCACTGTGTAGCCTAGGCTGGCCTCAGACTCACAGCAATCCTTCTGCCTCAGCCTCCTGGATACTGTCATTACAGGTGTGCACAGCCACACCCCGCTGTTAGGTGGTGCTGGGGAACTGAACCCGGGGCCTTGCGTGTGCTCTGTAGGCAACTTCAGCCGCTCAGCCATTCCGCCAGGTGGGCTCTGTCTTCAGCATCGCCTCTTGGGCTGCTGGTCTCTTCTGCGCTGCGCCTGGAGCCCCAGTGACTGGCTGATTCTCTGAACACTGCCGGCTCTTGGGTCCTGAGAGGTCAGTAGAAGTCCCACGTGGAGACCGTCTCTGTCTCAGTGTAGAATACCAGGCGGTGCGGGGTGAGGGTGCAGTGCGGGGAAAGCTCCCTGGAAACTGAGAGCCACGCGAGTGTTCTACCCCAGGTAGAGCCTCATCTTCCTAATGGATTTCGAAAGGGATCACGAGTGAACTTCATTGCTCTGGATTCGTAATTGACGCGGTAGTGTCTTCGTCGTGTAGAGGAGTAAATATAATTTCCCCAGGTGCCAGAGTCATCCCTGGGCTGTAGCGGGAGAATCGAACCTAATGGAAAATGAAGCCTCCCCCAGGAACCTCCGCGCTGCTCCCCTCCCGTCTGCTTCTCTGCCTGGGGCCAGGCAGGCTGGACTACGAGTCCGGGTGGGAGGCAGGCTGTCACCTGGCCACAGGATGCGGCCTGGCCAGGGAACAGGCCTTTTACATTGGCTTCCCAGCTTTGTCTTCAGGACATCTAGGGCGAGTCTCTGCCCTGTAAAGGGAGCGCCTCCTCCTAACTTGAGTGTGCAGATGCTGGTGTAGACTGTGGAGCATTGGAGCCCTGGGTTAGGAAGCCAGCTTGGGATTTCTTATAAATTTGAGGTCACTGATTATAAAAGGGCAGCACAGCTGGCATGTCTCAGGAGGGGCTGGGCACCCTGTTCTGGGTAAAAATCTGAGGTTCTGGAGGGATGAATGTCACAGGGGTAGGTAAAAATATATAAGCATATATATATATATATATATATATATATATATATATATATATGTGTGTGTGTGTGTGTGTGTGTGTGTGTGTGTGTGTGTGTGTAATTTCCTTTTTCTGCTCAAATAAAAATGGAGAGTCAGGGAAGGAGAAGCACGGGCTGGCACGAGCCTCTTCTTGCTCTTTGGAATGTCAGGACTGTGCCCGAGCGTTCCCTCCTTCACTTAGTTTTACATAAAGTTTACCATCCTCACTTTTTTCTCGGTGCTGGGGACTAAACCAAGCCTCTTACATGCTAGGAAATCCTCTGCCACTGAGCCGCGGCCCCGCCCTACCAGTGTACCCAGCTGGGTGCAAGATGAGAAAGCGTACCCGTTAAACAGAAGTGACCCTTCCCTCCTCCTGCGGCCCTGGTGTCCCCTCTCCACTTTCAGCTTCAGTGAGCGGAACCATAGAACATTTGTCTTTCTTGCAGCTGCTTCGTTCTGCTCAGCCTGATGTCCTCCAGGTTCATCCATGTGTGGAGGGTGCTGGCGCGTCCGTCCTCCTTGAGGCAGAGTCATAGCTGTGCGTGGATGCGCCTTGTTTGCTTGCCCTCTCATGCTTCGTGGACTTTGGGGTTGTTTCCACGTTAGGCAGTGTGGGCAGCCGTCATGCTGTTCTCCACAGTGTCCCTGCCATGCTACATTCCTACTGGCACAGTGCAGGCTCTCATTTCTGTCATCCTTGAGGCCACCTGCTGTTTTCTCTCTGTGGTTCTTTTTTTTTTTCTTTTTTTGAGACAGGGTCTTGCTCTGTAGGCCAGGCTGGTCTGAACTTAACTGATGTAGCCCAGGTTGGCCTTGGACTCAGGACGATCTGCCTGCCTCAGCCTCCAGAGTGCTGGGATCACAGGCGTGCACCACCACTTCCGGCTTTGTGTGAGATGTGGGGAATTGTGTGGTGCTGGGGAATTGAACTTTGGGCCTTGCTCTTGCAAGGGAAGTGCTTTAACTACTGTGCCATTCCTCCAGCCCTGTCTCTGATGCTTTGATAGAAGCCATCCGAGTGGGTGTGAGCTGGTATCACATCATAGTATCAATTTGTGTTTCTCTAGTGATTGGTGATACTCATCTGTCTGTAGAGAAATGTCTGCTTACGTCCTTTGGCCAATTCCTGAATCAGGTCATTTGTTTTTCTTTGTTTTCTTTTTATTGAGTTGTAGAAGTTTGTTATTTGTATTATGGATATTAATCCCTTATGAGATACATGATCTGCAAATATTTTCTCTCAGTCTGTGGGTTGCCTTTTTCGCTTGGCTGATACTATCTTTGCATAAAATTCCTAATTTTCATGAAGTTAAGTTTTTTATTTCTTTTTATCTTTTTGAATATGCATGGTCTACAGATTCAGTAGCATGTTGGTAACATGTAACTTGGGAACTTGTGCCGGTGTGTGTCCTGTTTCACAGCCTTTCCCTTTCTCCCAACCTTTCTGTCTCCTGCCCTTCCCACTCTGTCTGTTTCCTTTCCTCGCAGTCCATCAACCCTCCCCCACCCCTCTTTCTTATGTTAGGCTCTTTTTGAACGTGTATCATGGTGAGTCCATATGAGAAACACCAGTCAGTTTCCAGTGCTTTGTCTGGTCCATTTCACTGAGTGTTATTGACTCTTTGTCTTTCGAATGCTGTCTGTCTTTATGGCTGCGTTGTATTCCATTGTATATAAATACCACAGTTTCCTTGTGTGTTCCTTTGTTGGTGGATTATAGGTTGTTTCCAGAATTTGGCTATTATGAATTAATGCTGCTAGAAACATGGATATTCACGTGCCTTTATGATGTGATGACTTTAGTTCTTTGGGGAAAATCTGTAGTAGAGCTGTAGCTGGGTCAAATGGAATTGCTATTCTCAGCTTTCTGAGGAAACTCTGCACTGCTTTCCATAATGACTGAACCAGATTTCAGTCCCAGCAGCAGTGTAGAAGTGTTCCTTTCCCCCACAGCCTTGCCACCAATTGTTGCCTCCTGAGTCGTAGTGTTGGCTGTTCTCCCTGGAGGCAGACGGAATCGTGACATTGTTTTGGTTTGCATTTATTTCTCTGGTGACTAAGTGTGTTTGTGGAACACTTTTTCATGGGCTCATGGGGCTGTTGGCCTTTTTTGGAGATATTTTTTTTTTTTCATTTCAGCTGCCCATTTCTTAATGAGGTCATCTATTTTTGGGAGTTTTTATTTTTGAGTTCTTACTATATTCTGAATATTGATCCTCTGTCTGAGGCACCACGGGCAAAAATTTCCTCCCCTTCAGCTAGGTCTTTCTTCTTCTTGTTCGTTGTTTCCTTTGCGTGCTGGAACTTTCTAGTTTGATGTTATCCCGTTTGTTGATTCTTTTCGTTGTTTTCCTTATGCCTGTTGTTCTGTTTGTGAAATCCTTTTCTGACTGTCTGTCTTCCCACATTGTTCCTGTGTTGTCTTGCAGGAGAGCCAGCATTTCTGTTTTGAAATCTAACTCCTTGATCTATTTTGCTTTGATTTTTCGTATATGTTGACTGATAGGAATCTGGCTTCATCCTCCTACCCGTGGCTATCCAGTTTTCCCAACACTTTTGTTGAAGTTGCTGTCTTTTCTCCAGTGAATGCTTCTGGATGGTTGGAGGTGCTTGTGTTTGCCTCCGTATCCTTAATTCAGTCCCATTGTCTGTTCTTGTGCCACTATCATATTGATTTAGTCACTGTTGCTCTGTTGTGTATTTTAAAGTTTAGAATTGTGATTCCTCCAGCTTTGCCCATGTTGCTCAGGATTGCTTTGGAAATGCTGTGTCTTTTCTGGTTTCATATACATTTTAGAGTTTTTTTTTCTAGTTCAGTGAAGAATGCTGTTGATAATTTGACTAGTATTGCATTGGATCTGCATAGCAGTTTTGGAAGTAAGAGCGTTTTGACAATATTAGTGCTTCCTGTCCAGGAACGTGGGATGTCTTGGCATTTCCCATGGTCCCCTTCTCTCTCTCTCTTAAAGGTTCTGTGGTTTTCTCTGTGTAGATCTTTCACCTCTTAGGGAAAGTTTATTCCTAAGTATTTCATGTTTTTGTTGTCATTGTACATAGAGTTAACTTCCTGATTTCCTTCTTGTTGAGTCCGTTTTGGTGTATGAGAATGGTGCTGATTGGTGAGTATTGATTTTATAGCCTGCACGATCTTCACTGATTTTGCCTATTAGTTCTAAGAGACTTCCGGTGGAATTTTTTGGGTCTTCAATGTAGAGTGTCGTGTGTCTGCAAAAAGTGGTATCTTAACTTCTTCCCTTACAGTTCGTATTCCCTTTGTTTCTTTCTCTTGTCTGTTTACTCTGGTCAGAGTTTTGAGCACTGTGTTGAACAGTAGAGATGACAGTGAATATATTTGTCTTGCTCCCAATTTTAGAGTGTATGTTTTCAGTTTTCCCCATTTAGAATGACACTGACAGAGGGGTGGTCATATGAGGCTGGAAGAGGTTGAGATAAGATCCTTCTATTCCTGTGTTCTTCAGGGTCCTCATCACACGTAGACACTGAATTTTATCACATGCTTTCTCTGCATCCACTGGCATGGTCATATGATTATTACCTTTGGATCTATTAACGTGGGGTGTCACACTTACTGATTTAACACATGTTGAACCATCTTGGCATGGATGGGGTGAAGCCCGTTTGGTCATGATGTATATGGCCTTTTCGTCTATTTTGGTGGCCTGTTATTAGGTACATAGACGTATATAATTGCCACATTCTCCTCTTGCTGTGCTAAACCTGTATTGATATATGCCATTCTTCATCTCTCGTGCTTTTTACTCTAAGGTCTATTTTGTCTGGTATTAACATGTCTTAGTTACTCACCTCGTCGCTGGGGCAAAATACCTGACATCCACGAAGTAAAGGAGGAAAGATGGATTCAGCTCACAGTTTCAGAAGGTCTCAGGCAGCCTGTGCATGGGCAGCCGGCGACGGCTTCCTGGGGAGCTGCTCACGCCATTGCAGACAGGAGCCAAGTGAAGCAGGAGCCGAGCTGGTGTGTGCAGACTCGGGCCGGGCCGGAGCCTCTCCAGGAAGACGCTGCCAGCAGTGTCGCTTCTTCTTCCTTTACTCAGCTCGAGCTGCTGGTTGCTCCCTCCTCCCCAGGGTGGGTGCCCCTCCCTCACTTCCTGGAAAGCTCTGCCCTGGGTACCCCCAGTTACAAGTTGACACAGTCCTTTCAGGTCAGACCCTAAGCATCTATACTAGCCAGGCCCTGTAACACACACTCCCAAATGTGGGAGGCTTTTTGGGGGGTGGATGTTCAAGATCCGAACCATAGCAACATTGCTACCTCTGCTCTCTTTTGGCTATTATATTTATAGAATTCCTTCCTTCCTTTTCTTTCTTTCTTTCTTTCTTTCTTTCTTTCTTTCTTTCTTTCTTCCTTTCTCCCCTTCCTCTTCAGTTTTGGGCTTTCACATTGAGTGGCATCCTCAGACCTTCTTTTATTTGTATTTTGAAATAGGGTCTCACTAAGTTGCCCAGGCTGGGCTTGAATCTGTGACCCTCCTGCCTCAGCCTCCCAGGGCTCTGGGGATGACAGATATGCACCAACACATTGGGTTGGAATCTCTTTTTCTAGCTCTCCACTTTCAGTCAACTTGTATTTTTGGATCTAAAGTGAATTTCTTATATGCAGCATAAATTGGGTCATGTGTTTTATCCATTTTGTTAACCTTTGTCTTCTGATGGGATAGTTTAATCCATTACATTTGAAGTAAGTGCTGATAAGGAAAGACCTAGATCTGTTGCTTGGCTATTTGTTTTTTCTGTACCATATGGCCTTTTTTCTTTGGTCCCTCATTTCCTGCATTACTATTTTCTTTTGTGTTTGGCTTATTTTTTTAAGGGAAATATTGAAATACTTTATGATTTCCTTTTGTATGTCCCCTACAGCTAGTTTCTTTGTGGTTACCCTAGAGATTATGCTTAACATCCTGAAACCATTACACTCTACTTTAAATTTGTAGTAGTTTAACCTCCTTGACACATAAGCACTTTGCTCAGGACAACCCCCTCCTTCACTCCTTCAATTATTAATGCCTCAAAGTTACCTCTCCATTTATCTTGAGCCTTGAGACGTAAGCTAGTAGTTCTTTTAAATATATTAGTCTCATAAATTATGTAGGAAACTAAATATGAAATTGCAAACCAAAGTCACAATAACACTAACTTTTGGACTAACAATTCTTTTGATTTTGAGTGTATTTACGTCTTAAATCAGGTAGAAAATAAAAAATGGAGCCCCCACCTGTTGTTAGGACACCGCCAGCTGCTCTGATTAACCTGTGCCTGCCTTTGTAAGTTATTTCTTCCTGTGGTTTTGAGTTACTGCCTTGTGATCTTTCATTGCACCCCAGGGGACTCTCTTGAATATTCCTTGTGTGGCAGGGCTAGTGGTTGTGAAACCCCTGGGTTTATGTTTACCTGGAAATACTGCAACTTCTCTCTCACTTTTTCTTTGTGGTACTGGAGATTGAGCCCAGGGCTTTCACATTGAGCTACATCCCCAGCTCATTTTTATTTTTGATTTTGAGACACGGTCTTACTAACTGCTGAGTTTTCCAGCCTGGGCTTGAGCTTGAGATCCTCCTTCTCAGCCTCACATTTGAAGGACAGTCATGTTGCATATAGGATTCTTAGTTTACAGCGTTTTTCTTTTAGCCCTTTGACTGCGTCAGCCTACCACCTCGCCCTTTACAATTTCTGCTGAGAAATCTGCTGCTAATCTTACTAAGTCTCACTTGTATATGATGAGTACTTTTTTTTCCTGAGATTTTTGGAGAATGTCTGTCTTTGAGAAGATACGCCTTTCTAGCGTGTCTCGTGACATGACCTCATCTCAGCAGCACTTTGTCCCGCTTCTTGAACGTTTAGATTCGCAACATTCATCACGCTTGGGAAGTTCTCAGCCACCATTTCTTGGAGCCTCGCTGCTTCCCCTGTCTCTCGCTCCTCCTCCTGCGCCCCGCTGTGCTGTGGGGGGCTCTCCAGAGCGTCCACACACCCTGCCAGACCTGCTCCCCTTCGACTTTCTCTCTTTCTGTTCCTCAGACTTGATCGTTTCCATGGACTTCCCTTCGGGTTCCAGATTCTTTCCTTCTCCCACTCAGGTCTGCTTCTGGGTCTCTACAGGGATTTTCCAATGTCACTTATTATGCTTTTAAGCTCCTGAGTTTCTTTTTAGGTTTTGCGTTTCTGTATTAACGTTTCTGCTTTGCTGGGACATTATTCTTTAGGTTCTTTGCGTTTCCTCGTTCCCCAGGCATCCATAAGACAGCTGTTATATGCAGTAGACCTGCCGTCAGGCACTTTTCAGGGAGTTTCTGTAGATTTAGTTGCGGTTCGTGTGAAGCAACCACACTCCTGTTTGTTGTACTCTACGTGACGTTGTTGTTGCTGAGTTTGCTTTGTCACTGCTGCTGTCGTCACTGTGTTCATAAAGGATTGCAGGAGCAGGCAAGCTACGTTACGATTACACAGCCTGAGCAGATTAGAACAAACATTTTATTTGAGCCTGGGATGAGAACTAGGCCGAATGAAGTGATTAAGGCTTTGGTTCGAGGACGGGGTGGATGAATACCTAACCTTTTCTGTGAGGCTGTGTTTCCCTAAGATCTCGGGATTGTTAAGTCCCTTCATCAGAGTCGTTAGGTTGGAGGAGCCCCGCTGAATGACACGGCTGTCATTTCTAGTCCTGGGGCTTCCCCTTCGTCTGTTGCTGTTTCCATGGAACCAAGCAAGGGATGAGGCAGCTTCCCAGTGACCATGCTGATTTCTTTTCATTTGAATACGTTCAAGGTGAGCTTTCATTCCCAGCCGTCTCCCTCCTAAAGACCAGAAGGCCCTGGCTGCAGCTTCCAGGTTTGCCGTGTTCGGTGGTGGCTGATGACTTACTCTTCAAGCCATAGTGATGTCTGTAAGATTGGACAGTGTCACGATTATTTCCTGGCAGTGCTGGGATTAACTGTGTATTAAAGTTCCTCAGACATTTGACCCCTATGGGAAGAGTCTGTCATTACTGCTATAACGATATGAGGCTCCAGGATATCCAGGAAAAGTGCCCACTCCAGCCTGAAAGTTGTAACCTCTGCGTCCTTCCATATGTCTTGATGGTTACAGAAAACATAAGAAGAGTGGCCCAGATATTAAAAGGAACAAAAATGTCCTAGCTGGCTCTTCTCTGGGTCGCTGGGATCATTCGCTGTCCCATCCTCTTCCCCTCTCTGATGGCGCTCAGTGTGCATTGTCCACACTGGTCTCTAATGGGTTGCGATCCCAGTGTCTGGGCGGATCGTCTCAGCTCCGGACGGTCAGCCTGCACGCTGAGCTAGCCTGGGCTCGCTTTCCTGCCCTGCCTGTCTTCCAGCTCGGTGATTCTGCAGGAGGAACATCCGTGATGAACATAGTAAGGGGGCTGACACCTGCTGTCATTTGGATGCTTTCGGAAACTGAGTGCCACGCCGTGGCCTGCTGGCAGGTCTGGCTTGGCATGTGCCCTGCCCAGCCTCAGGAGCGAGTCTTGTTCTTACCAGCCTCAGCCATGGGGAAGGAGGGTCTTCTGCAATGGGAGGGGCAGGCCAGCCTTCCCGCCTGCAGCGCGCCCCTGCCTGGCCATCTGTCTGCCTTCCTCCACTCCCGAAGAATTGCATTCTGTGCCTAATTGTTCCTCACCTGGGCTGTGGTCGGCTGCCCACGATCACTGTAAGGCTGCCGAGGGGTTCAGGGAGTAGCTGCATCCATAGTACCAGCGTTCTCCGTGGGGATTTGCTCGCAGTAGGGGGCTGATATTGCACTTCTAGACATCTGGAGGGCGCTGGCTACCCGCCGACTTCTGAGTCCTGCAGAGTTCTCACTCTGGGCTCTTCCTGCCCACAATGCAGTGAGTCTTTCCTGACGTGACGGGGAGTTCATCTCAGCCGCAGAGGATGGGAGGTTGCAAGCAATCGATAAGTAAGTTGGGATGTGCCAGTGGCCGCAGGCAGCGCCCGGGCTGCCACAGCGCTGTCTACATGTGGGTTGCCATCTGGGCATTTCTGCATTTGAATGCTCAAGCACTTGATAACCACCAGTCATAACACTAAAGCCCTTCAGACTAAATCGGGGCTTGGAATTCCTTTTTTCCGTTTTCCTGATACCTTTTTTTGTGGTGCCTGTACCACAGTGTCATACCACACCCTCAGTCGCAGCCTGTGATTCACACGCTGCTCCATTGGCAGAGCAGTGTGTGAGTATTCATGATAAATGGGGAAAGCCTGGGCTATAAATTGCTTCATTTTAGTTCAGACCACATTGATGCCAAAAAAGTTACAAAAAAAAAAAAATCCTTTTGTGTGTGGCGTTAGTGAGGATTGAATCCAGGGTCTTCACACTGAACTATACTACTCCAGCCCTTTTAAATTTTTTTTATTTGAGATAGTGTCTCGTTAAGTTGTTAAGCTGTCCAGGCTTGGCTTGAACTTGTGATCCTCCTGCCTCAGCTTCTCAAGAGTGCTGGGATGACAGGCCTGCTCTACCGTGACTGGCAAAACAACTAATTTTAAAGAACTTGGATTTTGAAATTGTAAATATGAGATTATGGACCTGTGTTAATCAGGTTCCTCATAGAAACAGAACATCTCTCTCTGCTTATATGTATGTCAGTTTGTCTTATCTTATCTACCTATCAGTCTATCTTCATTCATTTCTCTCCAAAGGGACCTGTATCCCTTTACCAGAGTAATTACACACTGGGGAAAAGGAAGTGATTGATGTTTCAAGGACCACTGAACACTGGTTCTGAACTGATGCTAATTCCAGAAGATCTGTTTTAAAAATCACCATGGTGCTTCAGTAAGAGTAGAGGTCCATGCTGGTCAGATGATCAATGAAATTTTAGCCAAAGTCTGACTCACAGGGGGTCCCGTAGGTCCCGAAGTCTGACCTGTAGTCTTCTCCCCAGTTTTGGCATGCATACTTGGGAGATGTGTTCCTAGTGCTTGCCAGAATCCCCGCATTGGTGCACTCATGGGTAGCGTGAGGGCTATTATGGTGGGAAAGGCCATATGGAAGCCACTGGGGTTGCCTATGCCTAGGAAAACAGTAAACTAGAAACAGTGTCACTTTCCTTGAGGGGCTGCAGAATTAAGTGCCACTGTAAGGACTTGAAGGATATATGGATGGTTCCTACCACATCCCCATTCAACTGTGATTTGGCTTGTGCAGAAGACAAATGAATCATGGGAGATGATGGTGGATTACCATAAGCTTAATCAAGTGGTGACTCCAGTTGCATTTTCCAAAGAGAGGGCTCTGCCTTCTATTTTGGGGAGCAAATTAGTGCATTTCTATATGTGTAGAGTAATAGTGAATCATGTTGGGTATAGTTGCTTGGCTACTGTGTTTAGAAATTAAGTATAGTTTTACAAGACGTGTCTGGTTGTCAAGTTGACTAGCGGTGGATCCTGAACGTTATTCATGTTCTGTCAGTTAGAATTGATTAGAGAACACCCGGTTTATCTGTCTGTCCCTGGGGCAGAGTTTTGGGTGTATCTGTGAATGACTGGCACAAAGGCCAGCAGGCTAAGAGAAGTCCATCCCAAATATGGGAGCCCCCAACCAATAGACTAGAAGCTTGAACCAAATAAAAAGGGAAAGAAAGGGCCCACGTTGTCTGGAAGAGCTCGCGGCCTAGCCGTCGGTAGGAATCAACCAGCAGTGCAGACCTGCCCTGCCTGCTCTACAGTCGCTTCTAGACCTTTGTTCTTGGCTTGGCGTTCATCTTTAATCCCCCTGTCCTGCAGCCTCCGTGTTGGGCTGATATTGTGTCCTTCATCCCTTTTGTGCTGCAGCTTCTGTCTTCACTGTTGAGCTGCGACTTAAATCTTCGGCTACCCCATGTGCAGACGCCATTTTGGGTTCTCCCTTCTGAGCTCGCAGACGGCTACTATAGACACCCCCTTTCTCCGTCTATTAGCTGACCTGTGAAACACACACAATCAATCAACAAATCAATTCTGTTTTTCTATAAACCTTAATGCATTGTCTGATATTTCTAATATTTTCTTCTCTCTCTGTAATTACTACTTGAAACTTGTTTTCCTAGTCATCACTTTTATTTACTTATTTACTTAACAAAGTGAACTGACTTTTAACTGATACATAGACATAAGATTTGTCCATATTAATGGGGTACCATGAGATTTCCCCCAGTCCTCACAGTACTGGGAATTGAACCCAGAGCCTTGCACTGAGCTACATCCCTCGCCATTTTAAAATATATTTAAACATTTTTGAGATAGGGTCTTGTTAAGTTGATCAATTGCTCAAGCTGGGCTTGGACTTTCAGTCCTGCCTTAGCCTCCCAAAGTGTTAAAATTACAAACGTCCACTATATGCGGCCTGTGGGGTGTTTTGATACTGTATCCACAGGACAATTTTTAAGTCAGGTTAGAAGTGTTTAGCTCCTCAAATATTTGTCATTTCTTTGTGGTGAACCATCACAGAGCAAAATATTGGAGCTGGCCTGAGGGACCTAAGCACACTCAGACAGAAAATGCCAAGAGCCACTGCGAGTCACAAATCCGGACACTAAACACCAAGATAGACAGATGAGGCAGAAAGAAGTGAAAAGAGAGTTGACTGACCTCAGCAAAGAAATGGAAAAAAATTGTGCTCAGAGTTCAATCAGAGTTAAACGACTCGATTGAAACGCCTGAGGATGAAGAGAACAATGGCGGCAACAACTTACAAATGAAAATACAGTAGTGAAGAAGGAAGCAGGATCAAAGAAAAAACTGGCTGAAGGGGAGATAAACCAGTGAGCCACAGAATCTGCACAGTCAGAGAGATCCTTGCACACACACCGAACACCAAAACTGCTTGGAAGGGCAGACGTTGCCTGGGGGAAGCACCTGCCTGGCCTGTGGGAGGCGCTGGGCTTGATCCCCGGCACTGCCAGGAAAAAAAAAAAGTCATCTAAGTTTTAATCTACGAAACTTTACAGAAATAAAATGGGGCTCAAATTTACATAATTAAAGAGCCTACTGAGAATCCAGGGAGATAAAGAAGAAATGACCAACTCCAGGATCTGACCTAGTAAAACTGTTAGGCTTCAAAGATAAGGAAATCTCAAAGCTTTCAGGAAAACCCCCACAAACATTAAGTAACAGAAGGAGATCAAAGGAATAGCCATAATTAGGATTCTCAAAAACAACATAAAAAGCAAAGCAGAAATAGAGCAGATTTTTTTTTTTTAAAGTGGAAGCAAGGATAAAAAAGCATTTTATTTTCAGGCAAACTATTAATCCCCAAGACTGTAGGGGTCATTTTAGACACAGGACAGTTTAGGGAGCTGTGTGTCTGCCGCTGCTCCCGGAAGAATTTGAAGGAAGGTGGGATGCATTTAAATAAGAGATGGCAGAAGAACTGTAATTGAAAAAGGGATAATGTGCACAGCACTACAGTCAGTAGTGAACATGAGAGTTAGGAGCAGAAGGAAGGAAGAAACCCTGTTCAAAGAAATACGGTGACTTACCGCGAGAGAGAAATACAAAGGGAAAACTAGAAGCAAGTATGGTGGAAAATAGATGGAAATTAGTGTCATTAAATACTGATGTATCAGGTGGAATAAATACAGAAACAGACAGCTGAGGATGTAAAAGGGAGAGAGGTAACGCAAACTGCACTAGTCACTTTACTGTCACTGCGACAGGAGGCCTGACACGTGCACAGCTTAAAGGAGAAGAGACTTATTTTGGCTCATGGTTTCGGTGGGTTTAGTCCCTAGTCTGCCAGCCGTAAGGCCGACCTGGCATGGGGGAAGGGCCTGCCTGAGGAGAGGTGCTCAGGGAACGGCAGCCAGGAAGCAGGGAGAGGAAGGGAGCTGGACCAAGAAGGCGGGTGTCCAGCACACACCCCCGTGACCTGCTCCCTCTGGTCAGGCCCACTGCTGGACAGTGCAGGCGGTGTGAACACATCAGCAGACCAACCCACTGGTGAGTGTAGTGTCCCCTGGATTCCATCGCCCTACACAAGCCCCACCTCTGAACACAAATGTATCGGGGGATGTAACACAAACACTACCACAAAAATACAAAATTCCTAAATAAAGGTCTTTATAAATAAAGAGGAAAACATGCATGTCCTGCAGAGAAAAGGACGCAGCAAAATATCAATAACAAACCCACAATATTTTGTAAAATATTATAGCCCAGTTACTATTTGGCCTATCAGTCATATCAGTAGTCATAAATGAAGTATTAAATAAACAAGTTGAATGTTAAATAATTCAAGACTCAGTTATGTTCTAACCAGAATGTGATATGGACAGGTTACTTACAAACAGACAGAGAAAAACACATGGAGCAGGAGGGCCCCTGGGAGGTCACCTCCTGTTACCCCCAGGTGGAGGCTAGGGGTCACAACGAGCCCAGCAGAGCCCAAAGTGTGACCACCAGCAGAAGGACTTGGAGTGAGTGGTTCTAGACCCTGTGACCCTAAGCCTGAGTCGCAGGTCCAGGTGTGAGGCAGTTTTGTGGAAGTTGGTTTTTCTGTAAATATGGGCTGGGTGGGCTGGGCTGCCACTGGGTTCTTCACCTCAGCTTTACCTCAGGTCACTGGGCGGTAGAGCCTCACCAGGAGTGTGTAACCTAGACTCCTTCTTTGCACATGCAGTTTCCATTAGCATTTGTGCGCCTGTGAGAATCTACGGCATCGGGGGTCTGACGGGAGGCGGAGCTGAGGCGTGCACACGAGTGATGGGGAGTGGCGGTAAACGCAGGCAGAGCTCACTTGCTTGCCCACAGCTGACCTCCTGCTGGTTGGCCTGGTTTCTCAGGGGTTTGAGGACTGCCCAGTTGAAGGAAGGGAACTTGATTCTCTTATGCCCAAGCACAATGACTTCAGCAGAGCAAACCGCTCTGCCCCTGGTACACATGACCTCACCTCACGCTGCCCTCCAGATGACCTTGCTATGAGGAACATGTGTGAAAACATCCCGTTCTCTGACATGCTGAAGGCTTTCGGTGTTCATTACTGCTGCACAGCAACTTACCCTGATTCTTAACAGCTTAAAACTGGTGTGTCGGGGCTGGGTGATCCGAGTGCACAACCTCTTAAGGGCTTACAGTGAAGCTGTGGCCATCTGCCTGGGGTGGAGGCCTGGGCACCTGCGGCTTCTCAGATGGTCTACTTCCTAGGGCTGCTCCTGCCATGGCCTCTCAGGACAGCTGACCCCCAAGGGGCCGAGAGAGGCTCTTGTGGAAGCAATAACCTATGACATAGGCTATAAGTGCTGGGAAGGTCCAATGAATGGTGCTGACACATTTCTAGGAAAAAACCACAATTGGGTTAACAGAAATCTCCTGTCCTCTGGGTCAGGGGTCAGGGGTCTAAGCTCTGGCCTGGCAAGGCTGTGCATGGGCTGGGAGGGAGGATCTGTTCCCAGCGTCTCTGCTGGCTTCTCCTGGTGTGTCGTCAGCCATATTCGAATGCCTCTTCTGACCTCTGCCTTCATCCTTCCCCGTGATACCAGATCAGAGACCCCTCTAGAAGAATGTACTTTAATAGGATTCTGTTAGTGAAATCCTATTTTCAGATAAGGTTATCTTGGTGTGTACTGGGGACTAGATCATCAGCATACGTTTTGGGAAGACACAGCTGAACCTTGTAAGAGAGTGGGTCCCCCTGCTGAGCACCGTGCAGAGGTCTCAGGAGACTCACGTACCTTAGAGGACAGTGTTTCTTATCTGGGCTGCCCGCATATCTGCTACCTGGCCGCAAGGTAATGACAGGTGTCAAATCCTAGCCACACCCCTTGAGGCTACCCTGAGCTGCTAGGTGAGGAGGACTGTCACTCCACAGTGCCTCCAGGATCTGGCACATACGTGGAGGTGGCTCCCCAGGGTACTGGGTTGAGGAGGACAGAACATAAAATTGAGACAAGGGTTCCTTTTTTGTTGCTGTGGCTCAATACCCAATATCCCCAACGTAGGAAGGGAAGAGTTACTGTAGCTCACAGTTTCAGAAGGTCTCAGTCTGTTCATGGGTGAGTGAATGGAAAATGGTGGAATCACACGATGGGACTACAGCTAGAGCTGAAAGTGGAGTTCCTGAGGCAGAGACCTTTACAGCATGGTGGAAGCAAGAGTCTGGGAGGAAGGGCAGAAGCAGCCCACGCCCCTCCAGGTCAAGCCCTAGGTTTCCACCCCTTCCAGCCAGGCCCCACCTCCCAACCCTACACAGTGTCCATAGGAACAGAAGGCTTTTGGGGGACACTCCAGAACCAAACCACCACAAGGAGAGTCTTACACACATGGGAGAAATTACCTGTCACATGGGACACAAGAGCTGGCAAGACCAAAAAAGAGAGAGAGAAAAAAAAAAAACAACAAAAAACGGCACGAAACGTGGCTAGGATGGCTCCTGGAAATCTCAGGAACAGAGCTGGCCCGTGCCATGTTAGGTAGAATTGAGAGTATTGTCATGGCAGCTGGTGAACATGGGATCAAGAGGCCCGGGGATGGTGTGAGCGAACTGTGACAGCGTGGCCTCTGATCTGCTCAATGGCGCAGGATATGTGCATGCCTTTGCAGCGTCTCTGTCGAGCAGGTGGCCCAGCCCAGTGCTCGTTCTTGTGAAAGAACAAGAGCGTTTAGATTGTTCCCCTGGGGCTGTGCTGACACCTCCACTCCGTGGTTTTATAGCCCGAAGGTACCTGAGCCATCTAGACATTGTTCTTTGATGTGACCTGGGGCACTACATCTATGATATTATGTTAATAAGATCGGTGGGCAAGAAATGGGACCCGTGTTAGCATCCCTGGAAGGGCCATTGTGCTTCGGAGGATGGGAAGTAAATGTTAGGAACGTGCAGGGAGCTTCAGCACCATGGGCCGTGCAGGTGCCTGCCAGCCTGGGACCGTCCAAGACGCCCCTCCCAGGTTAAAGAGGACTGTCAACTGTGGCATGTCCCACAACGTACAGAGGCAGAGCATTTGGGAGGCACCCTGGATTGTGAAGCCATGTGATTAGCACTTAGAGATCCTTCTCTTCCCACTGAGAGGCCACACAGAGAGGGCTTTGTGTAAGTGGAACCAGGGCCCAGGCAGGGATCACTAGCCCTTGTAGGTGTCAGAGCAGCTGGACTCTCTGTTTCAGCCACAGGAGGTGGCCGATGGGTGGGTGCCATAAAGGAGGGAAAAGTGCCACCCGGAGCCCAGATAAATCCCAAATGGAAGTCACGAGGCGTCAGAACAGCACCCTTAGGACTCACTGGGAGGGCGTGCACCGCCGCATCCAAACCCCAGCAGCAGCAGCAGCTCTGTCCGGCTACCAGGCTCTGGTGGGACCCTGTCTGACCAGCTGTGTGTGGGGCTCTGATACGCATCCTGTTTTTTGCTCATCCCTGATTAACATGATGTCATAGATATTTGCCCCAAGTCGTATGTGAAACTTGGCCACCCTCATGAGCTTCACCCTGTCCCACCATTCAGATGTAATAAGGCCAGGTGGGCCCGGGAGCCAGTCATCCTAAAGCAAAGACAGTGTGTGTGGGATGAGACGCGAGCAGGGCCAGGAGGTATGAGGCCGCTGCGCTGGCGGGTCGTTCAGACCCACATCCCCTACCATGTTGGCGCTGCCGCTGCGTCCCTCCCTGACTCATGCCTGCCGTTACAGTGGCTTACAATGAGGTTCATTGGCGGGGAGTTCAGTGGGTCCCCCGCTGGTGTCTTGGGGTGTGGCCCCTCCGTGAGGCTTGGGCTTAGTCGTTACGGACTAACCATGCTGTGTCAATGTGAACGGAACAAGAAACGTTCAGCAGTTCAGTAGAGCCCGTTTCTGGTGTTCTGTGGATGACTGGCGTGGAGGCCGCCACACTGAATGGGGAAGATGCAGCCCCATGTGGGAGGCATCGGCAGGTAAGCTTGCAGCCTGGGTGGAACAAAGACAGGGCAAGAAGCAGGGCGTCTGTCTGAGGAGCTCCAGTCTGCTTGAGTAGGTGGGTCCTTTGCTGCCATTGGACATTGGTCTGTAGACGTCATGGCTGAATGGGACATTCTTCCTATTTGAGGCCATCAGAGCCACTTCCAACTCTGTGAAGGCTTGCCGTTCCAGAGAGCGCACTCCATGGGTGAATTTTGGCGATGAGATTAACAAAGTGTTCGTGCAGCATGATATTCTATGAGTCTTCTCAGGAGATTGTAGTAAAATGGACATCTCCAAAGCCAGCACAATCTTCCTACTGTTTCATTTTTTTCAATTACCCGCCCAGCAAATATTACTACTAACAAAGATACGGAATCATGAACATTTGATGGGGAGATGAAGATTTCTTCCTTAGAAATCAGATACTAGCCTATAACTTCATGCCGAAATTATAGAAACTACTTTCTTAAAATAAACTTCTTAAATTCATCTAGCAAGTTCAAAGTTATATTACAGAGCATGGGTTGGCAAGATGTTTTTTTGGGAGGTGGCAGATAGTGAGTATTTCAGGCTTTGAGGACCCTGTGGTCTCTTGAGTATTCTGCTGTGCTGATGTAGCACAAAACAGCCATAGGGAATAGTAAACAAATGGGTGGGGTTTTAAAATAAAACTTTATTTACAAAAACAAATGGTGGTCTGAACATGGACCACTGGTATAGTTTGTAAGAGTCTCCAGCCTTTTTGCCACAGGGGCTGGATTTACGGGAGACCTAATTTTTTTTTATAAGAACAGGTGAGATGGGTGATACTGCTGCCTTCCCTTCCTCAGCTCCTCCCCAGATTATCAGCCATTGGAGTCTGGAAGGAGTGCACATCTGAGATCTTTCACATTCACCACTCTCTGTAGGGTTCCAGCTCCTGTGAGAATCTAATGCTGCTGTAGATCTGTAAGATCAGCTTATAGAGAGGGATGGGGAGTGACTGTAAATGCAGGCTGAACTGCACACACTGGCCCACCACTCACCTCCTGGCTCATAACAGGCCACGAGCTGGTACTGCTTTGTGGCCTGTGGGTTTGGTGCCCTTGATTAAGAACCTTGAGGACATTTTGATTGTCCTTCATACTACACAGAGTAGCTGACAAGTTTCTGTCCGCCTGTTGTCAGTACATGGACACCTACTGAAGGAATCCTCTGTGGCTGAGCTGTGCTCTTGAAGCCCAAACACCCAACATTTCTAGTTGCTCTGAGTTACTGCTCATAGAAGGCTACTGCAATCTTAGAAACCATTACTGAGCCAGTGTGTTTGGCTGCTGCTGGTTAGGCAAATGGCAAACCCAAGGGCCTGCTCTGGGAAATTAACACTGTCATTTGTCACCGGCCTGCTCAGTGAGAGCACGCCTTGCCTTTCCTGCTGGTTGAGTCATGGTCTGGAAGACGAAGAGTGATAGGTGGAATGCTTCTCTCAGGAGGGAAACTGATAAGAGGAACTGGCTGCCTAAATCCTTTCTACTTCCGTGAGAGCCTTTTCCCCTCAAGTGAAATGACTTTGTCAAAATAAATAAGAAGACAGCATGTGGCTGCCGAGGATGGTGGAAGCCGGGTACTCAGTCCAGGAAATCAACATGGTGATGCAGGCTTGAGTTCCCACTCACCCTCTGTTCCTGACAGCCAAGTCTCTGGCCTTACTCACTTCTGCAGATACGTACATACCTTCTGACTGCATTGTGAGTACTTTGGTGCATCAGAACACTACACACACATGCAAGGCAAAGCATCATCGTTGTAGATTAAACTTCCTGCCAGAGAAACATCTTTTAAAAATGATTAATACTTGCTATGATATGTAATAATTACACTCATCTGGGGGAACTGGTATATATACACGTCACTTTTCTGGTCATTTTTTTTCTCCTGCATTTACTTTTTTTTCCCGCCTAGCATGTGCTCCCTTTCTTCTGCTGTTGGCCCATCCCCAGACATGCGCTAAGGCCAACTTCGGTCCTTCTCCTCTTGGAAATCAGAGCTTCCTTTTCTGAATTTCTTATACTTTGTGGTCTGTCCTATGCAGTTTTTGGCACCTTAAATTTTTCATCTTGTACTGTTCTAATTTTGTTTCTCTTCTACTGTGAGCTTTCTGCAGCCATCAAGCATGAGGGTGTTAGTCAGCCTTCTCCTTGTTGGCATGCAACACCTGATACCCACAGCTTGGAGGAGGAAAGGTTTGTTTGGCTCATGGTTTCAGTTTATGGTCAGCTGGTGGTCAGAGACATCATGAAGGAAGGGCATGGTGGCACAAGGCTGCTGGGGAAGCTGAGCGGGGAAGCAGCACCTGTGGGAAAATGCGCAGGGAACTGATAGAGATCCAAAGGCCATGCCTCCCTGACCCACTGAGAGTGGTGTTCCAAAACCATTCAGGTCAGCATTCCACCCTGTCACAATAATAATAGTGACATAATTGTGTCAAATAATTCTATATTTGCCTTATCACAGAGCATTATGCTTGGGACTCATTGTATGTTGTGATTTGGATCTCAAGTGTCCCCCTAAAGCCTCATATACCTGAGGATATTGTGTACTCTTGGGAGGCAGGACTTGGCCCAAACGGGGCAGATCACTGGGACAGTACCCAGAAGGGTGGCTCTGCCCTTCTTCCTGGACTTGGCTCTGTTCTGCCATGAGGTGAGGAGCTCTGTCTCTGTTTTTAGCCCCAACCCTCCCAAAGTGGTTTTACCATTTCTACCCACCCAACTGGAAATGAACTGTGCCTTTCTGAAACAGTTAGATAAAATAAATCTTTACTTCCTAAAGTTGTAGATGTTGAATATTCTGTCCCAGCAGCAAAAAAGTAACTAACACAGAAATTGGTACCAGAGAAGTGGGGTTATTGCTGTGACTTCACCTGATAATGTGATTTGGAAATCTTTGGAACTGTTTGGTGGAAAGAATCTGTGAAAGTTTGAGGATGCCAGGTGGCAAACCCTTGGAATGCTCTGAGCCAAGCTTTCTGGAAGATTCTAGTTGGAGCTCAGAAGACCAGGTTACTGATAGAAATGTGGACTGTAAAGACAAGGCTCGAGAAGTTTCAGATGGGAAGGAGGACTGTATCAGCAGTTGGTCTGGAAACCATGTGTGCCATGCTCCAGCAAAAAGTGTGTGAGCATTTTGTCCTTGTTCACAAACTTTGGCTGAAACTGAGATTAAGGGTGGTGGACTACTTAATCTAGTGGAAGAAATCTCAAGGCAATAGAGTGTTCGTGCTGTCACTTTGGAACTGCTTGCAGCCTTTAGCTAACTCTATAGTAAAAGGCAAGAAAAATGGCAGAGAAAAATGATTTAACAAGTTTGCAGTTTTGCCAAGCCATACGGACCTGCATTGGTGGGGCAGATGAGTACTGGGCAGTTAAGGAGATTATCATTAAAAAGAGTCCAAGTACTTACAATCAGGACTATAGGAATGATGCTTAGAAGGCATCTCAAAAATCCATAAGACTCCACCCTTTACCACCAAAATGGCATAAAGATCAAAGATTTTGCATTGTGAAGTGTTCCCCAGGGCCAAAGGAAAAAAATGTCAGCCAGAGTCCAGCTGTCTGTAGTTCAACTGTCCAAGCTCAGAGGCCTTGGCAGCAGTTGACTCAGTGGGCCATTCCACTGTTCAAGACAGTGGTGGACCTTGGTTCACACAGTCCTGCATTTACAGGCTTACAGCATACAAGAGTTGTGGGTTCAAGAAAGCTTCTCCCCAGATTTCAGAGGAAGGCCTTGGAGCCCAGGCAGTGTGCTCCTGCCAGGGCGGGGTGAGACATTGTAAAGGAGAAGCCAAAGTGCATTGGAGACCCCGAAAATTTGGGGAAGCCAGGAGCTTGGGTCCTCCCCTGAGAAAGGCTGTCGGCTGTGGGTGAGGCCAGCCCAAAGGAGTGAAGATAGAGGTTTCAACCAGCAGCAGCACTGGAGGGTTGCGGTCACCCAAGCCCTTTGGAGCTCACATCTTGCCGCAGTTTGCTCTGGGTGCTGGACACGGAGCTATAGGGTTTAACCCTTTCCCTGCCGAGTGTAGAACTTGTTTTGGTCCAGTTGCCTTTTATCTATCTTTCCATTCCTCCCTTTTGGAATGGGAATATTTGCTCTTTCTCATTGTATGTTGGAAGTGCCTCTTTGGTTTTCGCAGGACCTTGTAGCTGAGAGTTCGCCTTCCATCTCCGAGGAGGCTTTGGACTTGGACTTTTTCGTATTGCTGAGGCTGTTAAGACTTTGGCAACTCTTAGAGGAGACTAAATGCATTTTGTGTAAGGAAGTAGACATGAGTCTTTTGGAGGCCAGAGCAGAATTTTTTTTTTTTTTTGGTTCTGCAGTGTCCCCCAAAGCCTCATGTATCTATGGATACTGTGTGCTGTTGAGAGGTGGGGCTAGGCCCAAAAGAGGTGGGTCACCGGGGCAGTACCGGGAGAGGTAGCTCCTCCATTCCTTCTGAATTTGGCTCTGTCCTGCCGCGCTGTGAGGAAATCTGTCTCTGACTCCTGGCCCAGGCCTGTCAGTTCGGTTCTACCATTTCCAGCTGCCCATCTGTGAATGGGCTAAGACCTTCAGACATGGGAGACTTTGGGGAGTTACTTTCAATGGCTTGTGTGAGCTGGGGGCTGGATGCTCTCCTGCTGCTGCTGGCCTGGCTCTCAGCCCTGCAAGCTATGCCTCGTGGGCTCTCAGGCCTTCAGGCTGTGCTGCGTGGGCTTCTCAGGCCTTCCACCACACCCATGGCTTCCTGGGGCCCCACCTGCAGAGTGCGGATCATGGGGCTCCGCAGCCTTTGTGACCTTGTGAGGCAAGGCCTTTTATAACTCTTTCTTAGTGTGTTTGTGTCTATCTCCTTCTCTAGCACCCTGAGTAATAGCACAGCGCACCTCCGAAGCCCTTTGCCCTCAGCACCTCCACGCGCTTTCCCTGATTAAGTGTGCCTGTGTTCTCCTCCCATCCCTGCGTCGTGGCAGCTGGCTGTGGTGTCGCACAGCCCAGGGCCTCCCAGCCCTGTGATGCTCACAGGGAAGGTGGGCTGCACACGGAGCACGTGTGGACAGTTGTGTGTCCTCATCGACTCACCTTCTGGGAGTGTCTTCTAACTGGGCAAGGATCCAGATGGGTCATGTTGACCCCTGGCCCTTGTGAAGGTCTTCTGGGGGTTCTCTGGAGCACTTGTGTTTGCTAACTGTGATCCTGGTCTTGCCTTCTGTTTCCCTCGGTGTGTTTATCTCGTTGTTCTCTCAGTTTCCTCAGGAAAGGCTCTTTATTCTTTTTAACGCCTAGACCTACCTCCTCCTTCTGTCTCAGGCTCAGTGACAGTAGCAGGGATTCCAGGGTCCTCTCCACACTCTGTGCACAGGACAGTAATTGCTCATGAATAACCAAGTCACTGCAGTGTGTCATCTTGGAGAGCACAGTCGGCACAAACGACTCCCCACCCACCCTAGGCATGCGGGAAGTTAAGGAAATTAGCCAGGCAGGTGACCCCTGGTATCTTGCGGTTGATGAGAAATTTGGTGGCAGTACAGCTACATGGCATGAGCATCTCCAGGAGGGTGCTGTGGGTGGCCAGGGTGGAGGGGCCAAGGAGACGGGGTGGGGGCAAGTGCCCTGTCCCTCCCAGGCCCAGCAGCAGGGCACCCATCTCTCCCACAGAGGTGAATTCACTGGCCCCATTGTCACAACTGACTTGTCGCCAGGCTGTTCACTGCTGGTTACACTGGTTGTCCTCAAATGGGTCCAGGACATCATGAAAAGGTCATTTTTTTTTTGAATGTCTTCATGAGGAGTGATTTAAAAAATAAGGTGAGTTGCTGCTGCTGAGCACCATTCCACAGAAGGGCAGCTTGTGAAAACATGCCGGTGTGTCCTCATCCGCCTTGGTCACCAGATCTGGCACCGTATGACTTTGGCTCTTCCTCAAAGTCAAAATAACCAGGAAAAGTGAACATTTTGAATCAGTTCAGGACATTGAAGCAACTGTGACAGCTCAGCTAAAGACACAAAGGAGGACTCCAGGACTGCTTGTAAGAGAGAATCTGGAGAACGTGTGAGCTTAGTTAGAAGGGACTGAGGGCCTGTGGTGTTTTCAGGTGGTGTTAGGTGGTCATCTCTAAGCAGAAGTGACCTTGGAGATGCCCCCAGAGTCCTGGATGGAAGTCTGCTGCAGATCGAGACAGCAGGAGCTCAGCAACTTCCAGGGTGACCCCGGTGACCTGTTGGTTCCACCTGACGGCCTTCCCTAAGGGTTGCTTCCTTCTTCGGAATTTCTGCATTGCTGTGGTTTCTCCCGTGAGTCCTCCTAAGCTAAGGTGCGCTCGTCCTTGGCTCCTCTGCCCGCTGCTCATGGGGGGCTTGTCCTTTAACCCCGTCTAAAGCATTTTGGGTCAGGGTTTTTTTCCCCCCCCCTGGATTATACGAATGTAAGGAGTGGATTGAGACTCTGTTTATTTTTAGATTGCTGACTTCAAGCTCACTCCTGAGGAGATGAAACAGTTCCCTAAAAGGTTTCACACTGTGAGATGTTGTTTAATTTACATCTCCATTCAACATGCGTGCGGCTTATGACTGAAAGTGATAAAAATATCAAAAGTTATGTCTCAGCAGCATGAGCCATCTGATGCCTGGAGAAAGTCTTGGAATTTCTTCTGTGTACCCCAAAGAGTATGTGTCTTAGCCACTTTCTTGTTCCTGGCACACAGTACCTGACACCTACAACTTAAAGGAGGGCACGATTATTTTAGCTCATAGTTTCGGAGCTGTCAGTCCCTGCCTGGTTGGCTGCTCCACGGCAGAAGGGGCTTGTGGAAGACCACTGCTCATCCCATGCCACCAGGAAGCAGAGGGGGTGGGAGGAGCTGGAAAAGGAAGCAGACCCCTGCAGGTCTCACCTGGAGACCCATCTAGGCCCCGCCAGCACAGGGACCCACCTGTGAATGGGTCTGCTGTTGAGCACAGTACCCCCATGACCCACTCATCTGCAAACACAGGAGGCTTTGGTGGGACATCTCAGCTCTAAACCATCACTGTATGGGCTATGCAGGAAGTTAGTATGTTGTTTCTAGGCTGGTTGGTTATTTGATTTTTTTGGGGTGCTTCTGCATGGATCAAATATATTGGTCCTCATAACAGTTTCCTGAGGAGAAAGGTACTGGGGAGGCTGTTAGTACTTGAAGGTAAGGGACCCGAGGCTCCAGGATGGCAAGATAGTAAGGGGCAGTTGTTTTATCATCTGGGCTTGGTCAGATGTCACAGGACACATATACACAGCCAGACAGTTGGTCTCAAGCAGGCGCCTGTGCCCAGCACAGACTGAGGACTGTGTACGTCTGTGTCAGGAGATGGCCAGCCTGAGGCACACTCCTGCACTCCCGTGACAGGCTTGGCTGGATGTGGACAAGTGTCTTTTCCCTACTGGTACTTTTCATCCTAGGGTGTTGGGGCAGTGGGAGCCAAAGTGAGTGGTTGGGAAAGTGTTAGCCAGGGGGAAGTTCTGCAGAGTCAGCATCTACAATCTTGGGCTAATGAGGCATTAGCACAACAACTCTGAACTGTTAGGCCAAAGAAGGACCTGTGCGAAACTGAAATGACCAGCGGCAAGAGAATCTGCACTGAATGTTTTGCCCCTATGACCTTCTACCTAGATAGCAAGTCCAGCCTCATGGCCCTTTATGAGTGAGTGGGGCTTCATGTAGCGTGGGTAGGCTCGCCAGCGTGAAGGTCAGGGATTGGGCTGTATAGCTGGCATGTGGTTCGGGTATTAGGCAAAAGAGGACAAAGAGGGGCAGCCTGTTAGGCTGGGAGAGCAGGCCGGTGGGCCATGGGGTTGTGGGAGATTGGCCAGCTGCCGAGGCCAAGAAAGTTGTTCTGTTGGGTCTGGAGAAGGTTCCTAAGGCTGGTCAGGTTTGCAGCGGCTGTTGGGGGGCAGTGAGGGAGGAGGGATCTCTACGCGGAAAGCCAAGCTCTGCTTACCATGGGAATCACACAGGAACCCCACACGTTCCTTTGTCCTTCCGGGACCTTAGGACAAGAAGGTGAAAGTCAGCTTTACAGGGACAGCACTTTAATTTTTGTGGGATTGGGATGACACATAATGGCCTTTAGGACACTGTGAGCTGATGGTACTATTTCACCTTTACAAATCTTTAGGTTTAAAATTTTTTCTTTACTTGTAGAGGTTGCTGGATAGAGCAGTTGTCCGGATTATCCTGCTAAGACTCTAATTAGCACACAGACAATATTAGGACAATTAGGAGAGTATTATGTTCATTGTGGTTTTAGGCTGACTTTATTGAATTTATTAGAATTACTGAAGAACTGGGGTGTCGTCAGACAACGGGAGTAATGAAAATGTATGAATGTAATTTTAAAGGTGTTTAATTAAACTTTGTAAATAGGATTAAATGTTAGTCATGGCTCTCTTGGGAGTAATTGTTAGTGTTTCTAGACTCATAAATAGAATGTTCAGATATGCAAGTTAGACTTAATGGCTAGAGAAAAACTGGAATTCTGAAATGATGGCTTCTGTAGAGTTTATAAGCCGCAGTTGACATTGGGATGATCTGTAAGTGTCCCCAAGGCCTCAGGGCATTGGTTTTGATGGCTTCTCTCCCTGTGTGTACTCCTGCTTTTGGTATCTGTTTGCGAGGCCTGGGGTATTCTGGGTACCAAGGGGAGCGTGGGGCAGCATCAGAATGGTTGCTGTTTTGGGGGTCTTCATACTGTATGAAATGCAGACCCGAAGGGGACAGACACCCTCCATGAAAGTCCCCAGTCTCTAGCCTGTGCTGTTTGAGGAGACAGGGAGCCAGCGAAAGGTGGAAGGTGGAAGTGTTAACTGTGCTGTTTTCCTTGTGCTGTTTATCGTTCTGACTCCTTCCTCAGTGGGAGTCTGAACATCTGTTTAGAGACACAAGAGTGACTCTGGGTCCCAGGAATGAAGGTAGTTATGCTGCTTGTTGATATTTTACTGGGAAAATCACTTTGGAATGGCAGAATGTCTTGTCCTTTTCAGATGTTAGTGTTTCCTCATGGGCCTTAATCATGAAAGAAACTTATGTAAGAAACTCATGAAAGGTAAGTCCTCAGTTTAAACCAGGCCCCAGCCCAAAGCAGAAGGGTCTTGCGTCTGTTCAGGCCGTGGTTTTGATTATGTCCGCATTGAGCTCCCTGTGCATCTCTTGGGTGTCTGGCACGAGCCTTTTGGCCACTGGGTCAAGGCCAAGGGGTCTGTAAGAGCTGTTTCCTTTTCTGATATCATTGGAGCGTGGCCTGTGGCAACTGGAGTGCTGGATGCCTTGTTCTGGAAATGGAGGCCTGTGTCTTTGGGTCTGGGGCCTAACTTATGATTAGAAATGTGTTACAGTTGAGGTGTTTGTTTCTTAACCGTAACGACAGACTCATGCTAGTGTGACGCTTGCCTCTTCCCTCAAGTTGAACTACCTGCCTAACAGTGTTAAGAAAAAAAATCTCACTGGGCAAAATGAGAAAAGACACTTGATTTTATCCCCACCTGGTGAGCACAGATCCTGGCTGGCACTAACAACCACTGAAATCAAGGACAGGGCCACCTTTAAGGGCTGATGTGGGGTCCTGGCCTGGTGACTTAGGCCTGTGCGCAGCACTCTGGGAGGCTGAGACAGGAGGATGGCCAGCTGGAACCTAATCGAGGCAGCTTCGGGAGGTCCTAGTTCCAAAATCAAAAGTAGAAATGAGCTGGGGATGTGGCTCATTGAGAAAACTCTGAGCTTGACCCACAGAACCACAAAAAGAAAGAAAAAGGACTCGGGTAGGGGTGGGTGGAGATCAGCTGCCCTGGATCGGCTGGTTTCACCAGAGGGAGGGAATGGTCACTCTGACGGTGAGAAGGCATGACAATAGAAGCCATAAAGCACAGGCCCTGACCCTCCCTGGCTCAGGACCCAATTGGAGGGAGAGGGGGAGCGCTGGCTTTCTTGTTCCATGCTTCTGCTTGCTCCTGGGTCTTAGAGAAATGCTGTTGTAGCCCTGGGCTGTGAAACTCTGAAGAGGCTTTTAGAGAACTTTGCATCTCAAAGGAAGAGAGAGAACAGGTATAATTGGATGGTTTCTCAAGTCAAGGCCGGGGGAAGGAAGCCTGTGTGCTGGGAAGGTGGCAGCTGTGACGTTCAGTCCCCCTGAGGCAGCCGCGGAGCCATTTAGGAGGGCGGGTTGGACCCCGGATGCCAGGCACGCAGACAGAAGGCCTGATGCACAAGGCTGATTAGGTTCCGTGGTCCAGGACCCCTGGCTGGGGCTGCAGCTTTCCCCTCTTGTTAAACCACATTCCGGCAGCTCCAAACTCCCTCTTCGGTGCTCTTGATAGGGAGAAGGGCCTTTAAACTTTGAAGTCACATCTCTTCCAGGCACTTGCTTCAGAGGAAGAGACGCCCCCACCCCAGTTTCAATACCTGGCACCTCCATGTGTGATGTAAGGGACAGAAACACCCTAAAACATCCTCCCTCCCCCTCCAGGCAGGATATGGGCCTGGAGGGAGGAGAGAAGAGGGAGTCCATCTTGGGTGGGAAGATACGCAAATATTAATGATTAGAGACCCCGCCCAAGGGCCTGATGGCCCCACCCCCAGCCAGCAGCTGCTGGCCAAGAGCCCATCTAACAAATGACAGTACTTTGTAAACTTGAATCAGAAGTTCTTGGTGACCCCCAAGCTCCTCGGGTCTGTTCTGTAAAGGGCTCTATGCCCTTTGGGAGACTTACTCTTGGCATAGTTCCCGAAGCTAGCTGTGGAGAAACCTTTCTCTTACTTGCCGTAATCCATGGCCTTCTTCCATGTGGTCAGTGTGGTGCGTAGGCGAGGCTGGAGCGTGGCCTTCATGTGGCCAGTAGTGCCCCGCTCCGTACCCCTGGCTTTGGGGTTCTGTGAGTCACTCGCCCTCTGTGCCAGCAAGCGGAAGGGGCATCCTACAGGGGACAGCTGAAGGGGGCTGTGGCCGCTGGGAAGAGGGCCCAGTCTTGCTGCCTCCCTGGAGACGCCCATCTGCGATCTCAGGAGGGGCCAGTGCTGCCTGCCGTGGCAGGACCAGGCACCGCTTCGCCCTCAGCCCAGGATGGCAGAGACGGGAAGTGTGGGTGTAGGAATCAGCCGCGCTGGCGTCCCGAACTCCGTTTGCCCTTCACATCTCATCTGTTTCCTGCTGCCTAAAGGTCGAGGTTCTTTACAGGTTTTTCCTTTACCTCCTGCCCAAGTCCAGTCATTGTGGTAAAGAGGAAAAAGGGCTTATTCGAAGCTAGCTGCCAGGGAAATGCAGAGCTTTAAAAAAGTGCAGATAACCACTTTGCCTGTTTCTAATGAGCCAGAGGCTTTTAAACCGCGACGTGGAAGTGACTGTTTGCTTTCAAAACCAGTTCTGGCTTCTGAGCTGAGTGCGTTTATGGGAGTAGGAATCTGTGGGACGTGTGGATCTGTGCAAAAAAGGGATTCAGTTTGCAGATGGGTGGTGATGGCTTTGTGAGGAAAGGCAGTGGCCCTCCATAGGCCACAGTCACCACATGTGCATGGGCGTTAGCAAGCGGCAGCCCCCAAGAGGGAAGGACCGGTTTCACAGGCAAAATGGACGGTCCCACTTACAGGCAGAAAGGCCCATTTAGAGGTGAAAGAAAGCAACTAAGGCGTATTGTGTCTTTAAGAACATGAGGCTTTTGTTTTTGAACTAGGTTTGTATCCTAAAGCTTCAGTTCTATTAAAAGCATAGTTTAAAAATTACAGTTTTCCTTGTCTCTACTCTGTCTTTATTTCTTCTATGCTGCTTGAAGCCTAACATTTTGTTTGCTAAGCTAAATTCATTATGTCTCAGAGAGTACCTGCAGGATCGAGTGTGCAAGGTTGGAAACCTTCCCCATGGGCTTGGCCTCAGCCCGCGTCATGGGTTTGCAGCTCTAAGGGGGGGCCTGGCCTCTAGCGAGCATCTAGAGTAGAGAGGGGGTGCGCATGCATTCTCCTGCTGTACAGACTGTTGGGAGGTGAGTTTTTCTCTCTCTCTCTGTCTCTCTTTCTCTCTGTGTATATATTGTGCTTGTCCACCTTGAGCCTCTGTTCTGTTCTGATGAGGTGGTAGATGACTGAGCTCTCCTGTGTCTAGCCTCCTGGAATACTCACTTAGATGGATTTCAGTGAGACACAGCCTCCTGCCTATCATGGGCAGATATGGGGGCTCCAAACATACTTCTGTGGTTCCCTTATGTTTCCTGCCCATCAAAGTGAACTTCCAGCTGCTTCATTATAAAGTGTTTTGATATCTATAGGAAATGATTCCCTACAAGTCTCTAGGACTTCGTTTTTAAGTGTGAGATCTAGTAATGAATTCCTCTCATCTAGGAAGAGAGTTGTGAGTGTGAGAAGGAAGTTGGAAATGGAAGATGCTGTCCCCTAATCCAAGGATGGAAGTGTTGCTTAAGATTACTCCCTTGAGGAATGCTTCCAGAATGGCACCAGCCAGGAGGCATATGTATCATATTTTAGGCTAACATGATTGTTAAAACTTGAGCCGTGACTGTCAATGATCAGGGTCATTTTGGTTGAAAAATGACTAAGATGGATGTTAAATACTGACCAGTGGTTCTACCAATAAGAAGGGTGATTTTGGAGGAAATGAGAAGCCTGTGTGTGGGAACCAAAGATGCGAAAGTGTGTGTTAGAGCCGTAGAGGCATGCGCTGTAGAGCGGCAGAGCCTGGCAGAAGGACGAGAGGCCTGAGGTCCCTCTGGATCCACTTGAGCCCTGGCTCTGCCCTGGGAACTGTGGGAACCCATGAAGATTGTTTGACTTCTTGGGTCAGAGGCTCATATCTGCCGAATGAGAGTGATTGCCTGTAGGGGTCTATGATGATTTTCTCAGCTGTTTCCACTCACAGAATTTGGCTTTCTGTGGATGACCTTGACTTAGAGACAGCTACTCCTTCATTCCTCCCGGCCATGGTAACCTTCTTGGACTTAGCAACCTTCTCTGGTCCCCACGTAACAACTTTCCTGGCCTCAGCGCCTGCCTCTGATGATGACAGCCCTGACCCCCAGCAGGCCGTGGTGCTCTCTACCCAGAGCCGCATCTGCCCGCTCTTCCAACGGGAGAGCAAGTTGCCATCTCCTAGGCTTTACCGTGGTTTGTTACCCAGCCTTAGCGTGACGACAGCTGACTCACCCAACTTTCAAAGTCAAGTTAATCAAATAATCAATTTTATATTGAAAAGTCATTTTAAGGCCAGCTGAAGGATGATCATTGGACTTTACTGAACAATAGTATCTTTAGCTTTGAAACATTCAAAAGCCTTTTCAAGCTGAAAACTCTGTGAGGAACAGAAGGAAACTTCTCCAAAGAGTCCAGCTTCACCCGCATGACCAATGTTATGACAGAAACCAGTTAGCTCTCCATGTGGTTCTGTGATTTCACAAAGCACAGTGGGCCCTGTGCATCTGTGGTTTGTGTGTCCGTGGATTCAGCTGACCACGGATCGAATGTGTTCAGGGGAAACGTCGCATCCGTCCTGAGCACACGTGGACTTTGGTCTTGTCACTGTTCCCTGAGCCATACTGAACAAGCGTCGTTGCCTCACCGTTTACATTGTACCAGGGATTCCGGGTGACCTAGAGGTGGTCTGAAGTCTGCAGGAGGATGTGCGGCTCCGATGCCATTAGGAATCTGAGCAGCTGTCAGCTTTGCTGCCTGCAGGTCTCGGAGCAAGTCTCCCACCAATGCCGAGGAACACCGCAGTTTTCTTGGCTGTCACGGCTCGTTACTTCTCCCTGTTCTGCTCCACTTGCTGTGGTGGCCAGGGCCACCAGCAGCTCGCCACCAACCCTCCCAACTATTAAAGGAGCGGTCTGTGCCAGATGCCCAGGAGCTCATGCCTTCACAGAGGGCGCCTGCTCTTGTCGTGGCCAAAGCTGCAGGAAGCAGTTCTGCAGGCAGCCTGTGCTCAGAGCATTCCCAGTTCTCACACGCAGGTACTCAGGGCAGCCATTTCATCCCAGGGTTCTCTGTGTCAGTAAGGGAGGGGTGACCGATCTGACCATGAGGCGAGGGTGCGTGGCCAGCGAGGCCTTCTCCCCCAGGCTCTGTCATGCCCACCCTGCAGGGACTCGGCTTGGGAATTTTGACATTCTTCCCCAGGTGGATTTTTTTTTTTTTTTTTTTTTTGGCTGGGAATCTTCCTAGCATGTCTCCAAGTTGCCTCTGAGTGGACGTGTCACCAGCCCTCCACTGTCTCCACAGTGCCCAGAACCCAGCTCAGAGTGAGGTCCTGTAATTGAGGCTTCTGCACTTTTTTTTCTTTCCTGGAATGGAGTGTGAAACTCAGGCTGATGGAGATGGGTGAGCTGGAATGGTCTGTGTCAAGCTCAGAAGGAGACTGTGGACAAGAGCAGTGGAAGAGGCCAGCCTGAGTGGGCATCTTGACAGGACCCCCACCCCCCGCCTTGAACCCCAGAGACCTCTGGGACATCCCGTGTGTCTGCATGAAGCTGAGAGAGCAGGGAGATTGAGGTCCTCCCAGATTTTCTGAGGTGCAAAGATCATGTGCAGTGGCTGAAACTTCTACTTGGGATCAGAAGGAAACAGGGCCACCAATTGTGGGGGCGGTGGTGTTCAAGAACAGCTCCAGGAAGTGAAGTCAGAAAGTGAACCAAAGAAGAATGACTCGGGCAGGAGACTGAGAGGGCTTTGTTTTATGATGCTAGTGCATAGGTAACGAGGTGGTTTCTGACGGTGCCTGGGCCTCTGCCTTTCTGTAATTCTACCTGGACTTGTAGGGGAGACTTAGCTGCCATGTTGTGCAGCTGCGACAGCTCTGCTTCTTAAAGGGCTGCTTTGTGTCCTGTGTAACCAGGGAGAGCGAAATTGATCCTACTGAGCGCCACCTCCCTCAGCGCCTGACGAAGAAAGAAAGCCACACAAAAGTTGGGAGGACGACTCTGGAAAATTCTCTCCCTTTACAGGGAAGGCCAGATGACTGAGTGGTAATACATAACTAGTGGGGCAGATCTGTGGGGGGGCGGTAACACATGTGAGGCAGGAGGGAAAGCCTGGGGCAATGTGCAGCGGATGGTCACGTGCTGGGGCTCGGGGATTTGCCCATCTTGGTCCTATCCGTATCCCCCATCAGCTCTCCGCTGGCTCCAATCTAACTTTGGTTTCACCAGCTGAGTGTTTGGGATTTCCTAAGCAACACCGAATGATGGTTCTCGACCCGTGGTGTTTGCATTGTGGTAGGTGTTACAAACAACCTGGAGGTGACTGAAGGTGGAAGGAGGAGGCGTGCAGGCCCTGTGCAGACTGCTTACAGGAGAGACCCGAGCTCGGGCAGACTCGGTGTCCCTGGAGCCCGGACCCCGCTCCAGTGGATACCAGTGGGTGCCTGGGGTTTGCGTCTCCTTCAGGAACCTCCGCCTGGGGTCTGAAGGTGAAGAACTAGGCTGAGGTGTTTCTTTGATCTCTCTCTATGGAGGGGTTATATACAAAAGCTACCTCTTCACCAAGTTGAGACCACAGGTGGGATGCTGGTCTGCCAGGCACACTCAGGACGTGCATGTTAATGTCTCAAGCTTTCCCTGAGCACACAGAGCAGCATCTGCCCACTATAACAGGGACCACTCCGGCTAACACCTCTGTGTTGAGACTCTTGTGCAGGTTGGGTTACATTATTCTGTATGGTAAAAAGTAGTAAGACACCTCCCTCCCTCCCTCCCTTCCTCTCTCTGCCTCTCTCTCTCTCTCTCTCTCTCTCTCTCTCTCTCTCTCTCTCTCTCTCTCTCTCTCTGAGAAAGGGTCTCACTCTGTAGCCCAGGCTGGCCTTGAACTCAACAGCAGTCCTCCCGCCTCAGCCTCCCTAGTGCTGGCATTACTGGTGCGCACCATCATGCCCAGGTATTATGTGCTGCTGGGGGATTAAATCTGGGGCCCTGTGCTTCTTAGACAGGGGCTCCAATCATTGAGCTGTGCCCTGAGCCCCCAGGGCTTCTTTGTAAAAAGAGTTTAAGTTTTCATTTTCCACTCAGAATGAGACTTGCTGTTCACCCCTACATCAATGAACCAGTCTTTGTGGAAATGAAATCGTGCACAAATTGTACTCTTTGGGAAATACAAAGAAATGCAAGGCTTTTGTCTTAGAAGGGATTAAAACATGTCAGAGGAAGTGGGCTTGTTGCAGGCCTGTCACCCCAATAGTCTGGGAGGCTGAGGCAGGAAGATTCCAAGTTCAAGCTCAGCCTGGACACTTTAGTGAGACTCTAGATAGATAGATAGATAGATAGACAGACAGACAGACAGACAGATAGGTAGATTAACAGGCTGGGAATGTAGCTTAGTGCAAAGGCCCTGGGTTCAATCCTAAGAACCACAGAAACTGTGGTTGAGGAAACCAAACTTTATGGTTATTTACATATGAAAATAGAGTTATAAATAAAACAATTGATAAAGGAAAATAAAATCTTGGTTGCTAGAAGGTTCTTAGAAGGAACAAGGATTAAAAAGCAATAATTTTCTGTCAAGCAACTAAAAGAAAATTCCAATTCTATAATTCACTTGCCTTCTGCCAGCCTGCCCCATTCCAGGCCTGAAACGTGTGTGGTGCTCATGAGTGAGGACCAGCCCTCCCAGGTCCTTGCCAGGTCCCCTCCCGCCTGGCAGCCTGGATGTGTGGCTTCCTAGGCCCTCGGGGACCTGCCTAGCTCTCTCCCAGGGCTGCCCGCTCTGTGGTGACATGAGGGCTGAGCTTCCCAGCACCCAGATGTCTCCACTGACGCACCCCCACCCAGCAGCAGTGAGGGCGGCTAGGAAGAGCTCAGGAGAAGGTGCTTACCGCTCCCCAGGGGCCAAGGCCCGTGCCCTCCACAAAGTGAAAAGAAGGGAACGTCCTTCCCCAAGTCTGAAGGGGCTTGTGAGGACAAGCCCCAGGGCTTCAGGCCACAGCTATGGGAACAACCCAGGTGCCCCTGATGGGAGAAACAGGAACCAGGTGCCAGGAGGAACTTTCCTGAGACATCCAGGTCGACAGCTCAGACCCCTTGTCCACGACTTAGCCCTCCTAGAAAGGCCATCCCCTCACCCCAGAGGCGCGATTCCCACCGGGGACACATGCCACTGTGTTCCTTGATGGAGTCCTGAGTAGACCCTTGTCTTTCCCATAGTCCCTGGCTGTCGCTGGATCTTGGACTCCCTGCACCTCGCCCTCCTGTGCCATCTGGCCTGGCCCTGCCGGGCCGGACCTGTTCTCTCCCCGACTAAGGGGCTTCTCTTAGCTCCGGGCCTGGGTCCTGGCGCCGTCCGTCGGGTTTCCCTGTGCTCTGTGGGGGCTTCCCTGTTGAGTTTCTCAGGATGACCTGAGGGAGCAGTGCAGTGGCTCCGTGCTAGGCACCGCGCACTCGTGGCGAGAGGGGTTTTGGGTGAAGATGCCTCTGTTTGGCCCTTAGCAACCACCTGACTTATTCCTTATTGCAAACTTTGAACCATTAGAACCCAGTTGTGATTCATAAATAACAAATAATCTGTCTCCAGCAAGTGGAACAGGTTTTCAGAGGCGTTGCTCATGGTGATTTAGTGAACTGTCGGGTTCCTGTTTCATAAATAACAAAGCAGAAAATTAGGAGCACGTCAGGATGCATTAGCCTTCGCGCATAAATAAAAGTGATTTTATTAGAGCTGGTAAATTCTCCTTCCTCGCTTCAGGCCGTCATGGGAGACCCTTCGCGGTCTGTCCTGTGGTTTCACTCCCTGGTTTTGTTGCCGATCAGTGAGACAGACACTTGGGGTAAGTGATACTCCAGGACTCAAGCAGCAGTGAGTGGATCGTACTTCCCATGTTTCATGATGGCCTCCTTCCCTCGCGTAACAAGGCAGAAATTGCTGAATATAGGACGTTTATATTTTCTCTCTCTCTCTCTCTCTCTCTCTCTCTCGGTGGTCCTGGGGCTTGAATCCAGGAAATTCTTGTCTTCATTTCTTTATTTTGCGACAGGGTGGGTCTCACTAAGCCGCTACGTTGCCCAGGCTGGGTTTGAACTCGCAGTCCTCCTGTTTCGGGCTCCCTGACCCTGGGACTATAGGCCTGCGTCGTCACGCCCAGCCATCTCTCCTACTGTGTGTGGCCGTCTCAGTCTCCCTCTCTCTTTAAGGCCAAGCATAGGGAAGAAATGAGCATATGAAAAGTCCTCTGAGGAACCCAGAGGCCAGGGTCCAGGTGACTTGCCCTTCAGCTTGATGGCTTTGGGCCCTCTGAGTTTCAGCTCCTGGACAGAAGCCGCCTTGGAGGGGCTCTGGTGGTGCGGAGGTAGCCGCGAGTCTTAGGTTGTGCAGTGGAAGACTCAAGGCACCTGGCACAGGTTATTGTCTACAAATCAAAAACAAATGGCCCCATCCTCGTACACATACAGTACACAAGAAACCGTAAATAGCACTAATGATCACCCAGAGCCGGGGGAGCGAGGACAAGAGGGCCGGCCTCTGGGGAGGCCTGTGGGACATGCTACCCTTGAGCTGGGCCGTGAAGGGATGTCCACACGGGTCTGAGCCTGCTCTCTTGAGTCCCACGGGGTCAGCCCCATCAGAGACCCCTGAGCCAACGTCTGGCGCTTCCCCAGCACTTCATGCAGTGGTCTCCTTTTTTTTCCCCAGGGGTCAGGACCCCCAGCCCTGGGTTCTGTCCCTAACCGCACCGCGCCTAGGCCGGCCGTGGTTCAGAGCCCTTCCTCCTTCCTCTTTCCCGTCTCCCATGAAACATCCCCCCCCCCCTTTCTTTTGTACTGGGCTTGACCAGGCCTCATGTGTGCCAGGCAAGCACTCATCACGCCTCCATTCTTTTAAAAAAACTGCTTGTTCACTAAGTGTCTTAGTCACTTTCCTGTGGCTGGGATATCGTGCCTGTGCCCACACCTAGAGGAGGAGACGCTTGTTGTGGCTCATGGTTCAGAAGGCCTCAGCCCACTCGTGGGCACTGGCAATAGCAGAAGGACATGCCGGAGGGCTGATCACGGTACGGTGGTACAGGAAGCAGAGCTGGGGACTGCCAGGTTGGCATGTGTCCTCCCAGGTTGTGTTCCCATGACCCACCCCTGCTACCAGGCTCCACGTCTGAATAGCGCAGGAAGTCACGGATTAGCCCCCGTGCTGCGTCAGCTTCCAAGCACGAGGCTGACGGAGGACGTTCCCAGTCCAGATCCGAGCAGTGCCTACCTTGGTTACTGTGGTGACTGCAGGGATTGAAGACCAGACAGTCGGTTCTCGTCTCCTGTTTAAATGTGCTGGATCCGAGGTCCCGACCCCAGGGCTGCAGACCAGGGCCTGTGGTCTTGGAAGCTGTGGTCCTGGATGCTGGGAGAGACCAGCGAGGGCGAAGCCCCGCCCTCTGGCAGTGTGCTCCTGTCAGGTTCTAAGGCTGCTGCTGACTGACAGGAGGTGGAGCTTCGCTCCTGCCTGCCCTCCTGCGCCTACTGCCAGTGCGCAGCTGTCCTCTGAAGCCCTCTACCTAGTGCTTCAGTCTTCACTAAACTGCTCCCTGGTGTCAGAAATGTTGGGACCGCTCTGCTGGGTATCGCTTGAGTGTTCTGTGTTACATTTTTACTATTATTGGTAACATCTCATAGCCTCACTTTCCTTACTGATGGGATGACTGGGTCATCTGTGCCTTACGTTTCAGTAGGGATGATCCAAGAAAGAAACCACAGTAACCATCGTTTAAAGAAGCCTACTGTCCCTTAAAACTGGCAAATGTCGGCCTCCGACTTACAGAATTCCCCAGGAGGCCGGGTCTGCGGCGGGGTTTTGCCAGCTGGGGTGGGAGGGGCGCACTGGTCATTGTTTTTCAGAGCTAGCCCCTCGCTCAGCCCAAGATCCTGTTGAGAACCGCCCACAAGTGAGCTGTGACTACTGGGCACATTGTGTTGGGTGAAAAGCTGGAAGAGCCTTTGTGGGAGTGGAAAAGCAAAGAGCAGCCCATCTTAATGGAGGAAATTCTTCCCTTGTGTATTGAAAATTGGTGCTGATTTTAATCCTCAAATAATATCCTGAGCGTTATCCATCTGTCACAGCCAGGGAAGGGCAGACTCCACGTCTGGAGCGAAATGACCCCCGGCCACTGCCCGGAGGCTTGCTGTCAGCGAAGTCTCTCTGGTGTCTACTGATGCTTGGGACAAAACAGAACGAATAAGTCTATTAATATTCAGCCAAATACCAATAAAGTCCCGTTCAATGTGATTTATTTATCACATTGATCTTCCTTTTGTAAGCCAAGAGCAAATTAAATGAGTGTTGGCTCTTACTGCCTGGAACATGCAATCCAGATAAAAATCAGATTGTTGCCTTCTGTGTACTTGGAAGATTAATCGGAAGCTGTATTCTTCGGGTGTTCAATACAGTGTGCTGCACGGTTGTGTGGGGAAATCAGGGTGTCTGTGGAGACGTAGCCCAGATCGCGAGGAATTGCTGTGTCCGCGAGGTGGCTGCTTCACCGTGCTGCCTCTGTTTTTCTCTTTCACGGCAGTGCCAACCACTTGACCCCATCTCCTAAATCCCTGCCTGTGCCCTGTTTTGCCAGCCTGCGCAGGTGTGGCCAGGACTTTAGGCGACTCATGTTTCTGAATGAACATGTTTTTGGGGGCTGTGGCCGTGGGTGGGCTGTCTTGCCCACGCAGAGACCTTGGGAAGGTCTGGAGTGGGGGAGATAGCACCGTCTTACACCCTGTCCTTTCACCTGACCCTGTTCCATGTGGAGGGTGACCTTTACTTTCCTGTTCTTATCTCAGAGGGGATTTTTATAATCTTTGTAAAAAACCTCGGAGTATCTGTTTCTAAGGACCTGAGCTTTGAGTTGAGAGAGACATGGTGACAGGTGCTGTCTCTTCACATTTCCATGTGACTTAGAACAGCTGGTTGTATACAACCTGCAACAAGCTGTTTTTTTTCCTTTAATTTTTTTGATGCTGTGATAGAAAATTTTAAACAGGAGGATTTATTCTTTGCATACATGAGCTGATATATATTTTATATTTCACAAGTGGCCCAAGACCAAAATAAAAAAAAAAAAGGGAAATAAGAAAATAGTGGCCGCCAGTAGGTTGTAGAAGTTGGATCTAGAGGGTAATGACTCAGACTGGGGGCATAGCTCAGTCAGTTGAGTGCTTGCCGAGCGTGGACTTAAAGACCTGGGTTCAAATCTCTAGGACCATATAAAAGATTAGCTGGACATGCCAGCACATGCCTGTAATCTCAGCACTTGGGAAGCTAAGGCAGGAGGACTGCCAGGAGTTCAAGGCCAACGTGCACTCAATAGTGAGTTGAGGACCGACTTGTATTATAGAATGAGACCCTGTCTCAAAACCCGAAATAGGATGCAGTAACTCTTGCCTCTGGCGCCAGCACTCAGCCCCTGCTGTCTACTTTTGGCACAAGTTGGTGGGGCTGTATGAGGACAGGGAAAGGTGTCCCTGAAGTATAGCACACACCCTCAGTGTCAAAGGACAGGCTTCCGGATACATACCTCCTCTCCTCTCCTCTCCTCTGTTTCTTGAGTTGGAGTTAGTGGAGAACCTTCTTGGTTGAGGTAGTCCGTCCCTTTCCCCCCTCCTCAAGCTCACTGGAAGCTTGGGTCTCACTCGTTTGACTGAACTTGACATTGCCCCAGGGACCCAGACAGAAACGGGGCATCCCTTCTGCAAGAGCGGACAGTCCCACCCGGAAGACACAGACCTCCAGTCTGCGGTGAGCCTGCCTGGCCTGACGGGGGCGGCTCCTCAGTGAGGTGCCTGCCATTGCTCCTGCCCAGCTGTTCTTTGCTTATTCACGGGATTTCTGCAGGAGTCGGGAAGCATAGGTGATCCGTCCTACTGAAGTCTTCTCTGTGTCTGTGTGCGTTTTCACTAAAGCTTTTTCAGGGTCGCCATGCATTTTGTTAGATCTTGGTCTCAGTCCAAATTTCGCCTTACTAGGAGGCTCCTGGGCAGGCCGGCCTCCTGCGGTCTTTGAAGCGTGCAGTTACAAGGTGCCTGTGACAACACCACACGTAGCTGTCGCTGTCTTCGGTCTTCCCAGAGAACTCCGATGAGCTGCCTGTGCTTTCCAGATCAGGTTCGTCAGGCTGCAGCGAGGAAAGTGACGCTCAGCGGGCCACTGGCGTTCGCACAGCCGGGCTGGCTTGGGAGCTCCTTGACTGCTCTGCCATTTTTTCTTTTTGCTTGCTTTCAAGCTTTATTGAGGCATCATTGGTAGACAAACAATTGCATATATTTTATGCGTACATCTTGTTTTCGATCACACGTATACACCTGTGATGGCATTGCTGCCATTGCTGTCACTTCCCAAACTGTCTCTGTGAGTAGATGTGTCCACTTGTGTGTGTCTGCTTGTGTAAGACTGCTTCACATGCGACCTGTCTTTTAAACATACTTTAGGGTGCATAACGCATGCTGCCAACTGCAGGGGCCGTGCTGTGCAACGGATCTCCAGGATCAACCTACCCCATGTTCCTGAAGCCTAGTACCCATTGGGCAACAGAGCCATCTCTTGGCCCCACGTCTTCTGGAAACCCCCGTGCAACTCCCTGCCTGTATGTGTTGGACTGTTTCAGATACCTTGAAAGATGAGGTGTTTACAGGCAGTGGATTCTTATGTAGTCTTAAAAAAGGAAATCCTACCCCAGCATGGATGGCCCCAGAGGATGCGTGGAGCTGCGTGCAACGAGCCAGTGCAGAGGACAATCACTAGACGATTTCATTTGTACGAAGGGCCGAAAATAGTCCACTCAGAGAAGCTGTGTGTTGGTATTTATTTCATTCAGTGAATGCAAAAGGCATTAAAATTGTTATCAGCCACCATTACACCTATAATTAGCTTGAATGAAGTCAGTGCTTTTTAAAAATCCCTGTTTCACAAAGGAGGAAACCGAGAGAGATTACTAACTTGCCCAAGATCACGGGGTTTGTGAGTGGCAGTGTCTGACGACAGCTGAGGGAGATCGGCCTCTGCAGTCTACATCCCGCTGCTGCCTCACGTCTCAGGAGCAGTCACCTGTGCACGTCACACTCAGGCTGCATGGTGCTGGCCCTTGTGAACTCCCAATAAGACTCTTGTTCTGGGAGGACAGAGCCACGCTCAACATCCGTCATCCAGTCAGTTGGTATGTGGGACCTTAAGTTGCTTCTCCGGAGTCTTTTTCTTTCACATTTAAGATCTTTTGAGAATCTCAAAAATAATAAGCAGTCTCCCTCCTTATTGGTGCTCCCTGGCTTGCGGGTGGCTCAAATGCCCAGGGGACCCGCGGGCTTGGCTTGAGCAGGGCCTGTTTGTAGTCACAGAGGGAAGGACTGTCAGTTCAGCACGGTGTCCACCTCTGGAAATTTGGAACAGCAGGGCGCAAGGCATTTATGTCTCTCCATTTGGACATGTGAACCAGAAGCCACGAGCAAAAATAAGTTAATGAATTTCATGAATCTGTGATAAATGCATCCCTTTTGGAAACTGAAAGGTATAAGAAAACTGTAATTATTTTAGACAAGTTTGGTGGGAGTCCAAGATGTCCCATCACGACCAAAGTAAAACTCTCAGCCACAGGCAGGAATGAGTGGTACAGAAGAAAGAGAGCAGAAAAGACGTGCGAGTGGGCACTGTCCTGTCTGACTCCCTGGGGCCTTTCCCTCCTGGCTTAACATGTGTCCATGTGAGCTCAAGACCAGAAGGAAGGTTTAGCATTATTGGCCAGCACCTGGCAGACAGCAAAGATTCAACCTAGTAGGGTTGCAGAACGATGCTTGTGTGGACGGCATCTGCGACGTGCTCCCTGGGCGTGTGGTCGCCGGGACCCATCCGTCGAGCCTTTGGGCACTTCTGTTTCCTCCCCATGTACTCCTCCCTCCCACTCGGAGAGGCCACAGGACCCATTGACTTTCAGGATGCAGGTGGTTATAAGTAATCTTTATCTCAGCAATAACTGGATGGGACATATGAAATTTAATGTGCTGGATTCGGAGAAAATGCTTCCATTTTTTCAACTAATTGTGTATTATAAATGTGTTAATTGTGAAGGTAAATGTGATGTAAGGGAATTCATGGCACAATGCAGTGACTTTTAAAAGGAATATGTTTGTTTTGCAAGACTTTTTTGTCTTTTAAATTATGTGTTCTTAGTGCATGTTAATAGTATGGAATGACGGGATCCATTTTGGAAGGGTGATGCATGAATTTAACGTATCTTAATCGATTTCAGTCCCATCATGCCTTTCTCACCCCTCACCCCCACCCCACCCCTTACCCCTGCTTCATCTCCAGGAGCCTCCGGATATGTTGTCTGTCTGTCTGCCTGCCTGCCTGCCTGCCTGCCTGCCTGCCTGCCTGCCTTCCTTCCTTTTCTTCCCTTTGTTCCTGTAATTTTGGGGTTTCTCTTTATAGGAGAAACAAAACATGCAATGTTTAAATTTCTGAATCTGGCTAATTTCACTTTATCATGGTGTTTTCTGGTTCTATCTGCTTCCTGAAAATGACATGATTTCATTCTTTTTTATGGCCCTGTGATGTTCCCCTACATATATGCCTGTGTTTGTCAGTCTGTCCACCCGTCCATCCATCATCCATCCATTCGTCCGTCCGTCACATTTCCTCTCTCCGTTCCTTTGGCGGTGGACAGTGGGCGTCTACACAGACCTCACGGCTTAGCTGTAGTGAGTCCTCCTGCTACGAACACGGGTCTGCGTGGATGGCTATCATGCGTGCTTCTTGGTTTCTTTTTCAGGATATGCCCAGGGCCGGTTGTAGCAGAGATGCATGATATTTCTGTGGTTGTGTTTTGTGGACTCTGCATGCTGCTTGTGCCAGACTGCGTTCCCGTCCACGGGACGGGAGGGTCCCTTTACCCAGTCCTTGTGGGTACATGTTGGGTTTTGTTTTTTGCATATTTGGTTATAGCCATTCTTACTGGATTGAGAGGAATGTGCGTTTCTCTGATGGCTAGAGATGTTGAACATTTTTCCATGTAGTTTTGGGCACCTGGACTTCCTGTTTTGAGAAGCACCTATGCAGTTTATTTTGCCCATCTTTAATTGGGTTCCTTGTTTGATGGGGGCTACGGTTTTTAAAAAGTTTTTAATACATTCTAAATATTAATCATCTATCAGAAGACTCGCTTGCAAAGTTTCCTTCCCACCCAGTGGGCTGTCTTTCCACTCTGTTGCTTCCTTTGCAGAGGCTTTTAGTTTCAGTGTGATTCCGCCCTGTGCGTGGGGTCCTGCTCAGGAAGCTGTGCTGTCTGTGGCTTCAGGTGCCTGCCCGACGCTGTCCTCCACGCCACACCGCTTCTGGTGTGCCGTGTAGCCCTTCGGCCCGTTTAGGCTTGGTGGGTGTATGGGATGAGATGTAAGGTTCTAGCTTCAACTTTCTGCGTGTTCACAGTTTTCCTGGCACCATTTGTTAATGAGGTTGTGCTTTCCTCAGCACGTGTTTTTTGGCACCTTTGCCGAATGCCAGATGGCCCTGGCGCGCGTGGCTTTGTTTCCGTGTCTCCCGTCCTACGCACTGGTCTGCAGGAGCACTTTCCGTGCCGGGACCGTGTTGTTTTTCTCCCCTTGGCATTCGTGGTAGTGAGGCCCATAGAGGGATGACTCCAGCCTCGCCTTTGCTTGTTGTTTTTGCTCAGAGACACTTTGTCTATTCTGGGGCTTTTCTGATTTCACATGAAATTCAGAATTGCCTCTTCTAGTTCTGCAAAGAATGTTGTTGACGTTCGAGAAGAGATGTATTGAATCTATAGATCAGGATGACAGGTCTACTTTATTTTTTCTAAACCATTAAACAAATCGTTATCAAACTTTACAACACTGGTCTCTGCAGATTACTGGCACAGAAACCTCACTGAGGTAGAAGCAATGTAGGGGGTCATCAAGCAGGGTTGAAGGGGCTGTAGAATCCCCACTGGGAGATGGGATCCCAAGTCTAGGTGGCCTCTGGCCCCTTGCCAGGGCAGGAGCTGGGCGAAGGCATGCTCTAGTGACAGATGCTACAGGAAGGACATCAGTCCAAGAATGGCTGCTTACAGCCACAGATTAACAGTGTGACTTGCATCACAAGGCCCAGGCTGTTGTCCATCAAGAAAGAGGCTTTGAGAGAACTTGGAAGGGGCTGGAGGAATGGCTCAGTGGTTAAAGTGCTTGCCTAGTGAGTGCTGAGTACCTGAGTTCGATTCCCCAGCACCACGTAAGCTGGGTGTGGTGGTGCACGCCTGTAATTCCAGTTGAGACAGGAGGATTGCCATGAGTCCAAGGCCAGCCGGGGCTCCATAGTGAGTTCAGGACCAGCCTGAGCTATAGAGCGAGTCCCTCTCTCTCTGTCAAAAAAATTTCTACTAGGTGCATACACACATACATGCATGTATATGCATGTACGTATGTGTGTGTTTGTGTGTATACATACATATATGTATGTGTCTTTGTTCGGACTCTAATTATGACTGGAATCCAAGCCCTAAGGCAGAGCAGTCTCCCTCTCTGTCCCGGGCTCATGCATTTCCTTCTTACCTTCCCACATCTTTTCTCCTTGCCCTTTGTTGAAGCTTATCTGGATATCAAAACAAAATGTCCCTTCATTTGGCTTCAAATGTGTCTTCCTGTGAAGTCTCATTTGTTCTCATTCCCTAAACAGGATTCAGAAAGGACTTGGCAGCCAGCGAGCCCTGTCCCACACCTGGGGCAGCCCCGTCCCACAGCTCGGGCAGCGATTTGCCTTAAATGATGTTCATGCACTCCCAACCTCTTCAGGTCCTATGTCACACAGGCCCTCAGGGTCATTGTCAATCTAGAAGTCTTTTGCATTTCTTCTGATTAAAAAGGTGTGAAGCTAATTTTTTGCTTTTTAAATATTAAGAGCAACTAATTGGAGTTCTGATGAGGGGCAAAGGCAGCGCTGATCTGGATCTCAGTTAGAGGATGTGTGGAGGTGCTGGAAGGCGGGGGGCCATTCCTCATCCCACCTTCATACGGGATTCTCTCGGTACAGAATTTACAGGTGACCAACCAAATATGGAGAGGGAATGTGTTGCCAAAGCAACCAGGCAGCAACGTAGACGGGTTCCTTTTTCCCAGCATCCTCCTTGGCACCTGTTGCTATTTGAGTTGTTGGTATGCACTGTTCTCACTGGGGTGAGAAGCTTTCGTAGTGTTGTTTTGATCTGCATTTCTCTAAGAACTAAGGATGTTGACTTTTTTCATGTATTTGGTGGCCATTTTTACTTCTTCTGAGAACTGTTCATTTCAGTGACCCATTTCTTGAGTCTTTTCATTGAGGGCTCGAGTTTTCTTCTGTTCTTTGCGTACGCTAGGTATTTGCCTCCTGCCTGAGGTGTAGGTGGCAAACACAGCTTCTCTCCATTCTCTCAGTTCACTTCTCACTATGTTAATTATTTCCTCCGCTGTGCAAATGCCTTTTAGTTTGATCCAGTCCCTTTGCTGACTCCGGGGGTTATTTCCTTGGCATCAGGTGTCTGTGGAGAAAGGCTTGGCCCACACGTGTATCCTCAAGAGCTTTCCTATGTTCATACTCACGGAGGCTCAGTGTTTCTGTTTTAATCCTTTGATCCACTTTGATGTGATTTTAGTACCTGGGGATAAGTGCAGGTGGGTCCTCATTCTTCTGAATGGGGATGACCAGTTCTCCCAGCGTCATTTACTGAAGAGCATATCTTTTCCCCAGCATGTGTTTTTGGCCTTTTTGTCAAAGATCAGGTAGCTGAGGGGACTTGAGGTTGTCTCTGCATCCTCAGTTCTATTCCTTTGCTCAACATGTCTGGTTTTTTGGTATGAATACTATATGGTTTTTAAAAAACAATGTTGTTTTATAATATAACCTAATGCCTGGAATTGTCATGACACCAGCTTTTGTCTTGTTGCTCAGGATTGTTTTGGCTGTCCTGGGTCTCTTTCAGTTCCATATAAATTTTAGGGTTGTTTTTTCAAGTTCTGTGAAGTTGAAACTTTTTTCACAGAACTTGAAAAAATAATCCTAAAATGTATATGGAGTTTTGATAGGAATTGCATTGAATCTGTGTAGTGGTTTTGATAATATAGATATTTTAACGATACTAATTCTGCCTATCCAGGAACAGGAAATGTCTTTCCATTTTCAAATGTCCTTCTCAATTTCTTCCTTCAGCAGAAGGTAGTTTTCATTGTAGAGGTCCTTCACTTTCTTGTTTGGGCTTATTCCTAGGTATTTATTTTTTTGAGGAGCTATTGAGAACAAGATTATTCTCAGCTCTTTCTTAGTGAGTTCATTGTTAGTGTAGAGGAATGCTATTGACTTTCTGTATTAATTTTGCATCCTACAGTTGGCTGAATTTGTTATTAGTTCTAAGAGTCTCTTGGTGGAGTTTTTGAGGTCTTTTATGTAAGGAATCATGTCATCTGCAAATAAGGAAAGTTTCCATTCCCGTGACTAGCTTTTGTTAACCTAAAATGTGCTTTAGCCATGACTCCTCGTGGAATCCTTTCTTCTCTGCACACATTCTGTATACAGTGGGGAAAGTGTTGCTGAGGACACACTTGCTCTGTCTTGACACCTGCAGGCTGGCTTGGTGGCTGTGTTACCGAGTACACAGGACATTCACCTGTGGCCAGTTATGGAAAACTCCAGGAATAAGCAATCCAGGAGTTTAAATTGCATGGCATTGGGAGTGTGGTGAGTCCCATGCCATTCTGTTCTGTCCCTCCAGCCCTTTGCCCAGAGTACCCACACTGTCTGCACTGCTTGCCTGCGAGTCACAGAGTCCCTGCCTCTGTTTTTAGATCTGTTTTTGACGCTATAGTGCTGGCACTCAGGCGACGCTTCTTTACTTCCTAGTGGCCTCAAAAGGTGACAGTGGGGACACTGGCAATTTGGGTATTCAGATGTGCCACAGAGAAGCTGTTGAGTCTGAACTTCACAAAGAAATAAGAGATCATGTGCTGAGATTGTGACGGTCTGTGATGAGCGCAGCCCCCAGCCTGTGCAGGATTGGCACCTCCGCGGTGGCAGGCACCCCGGGAGTCTGGGACCCGCTCCCACGGGGAGGGCGAGCTGGGCGTCCCTCGTTCCTTTGCCTCTGAACCCCCCGCCGCCCATCCTCTCCAGGCCGCTGTGCCCAATCAGGTCGCAGCTGATGCCTACAGCCTTCTGGGTCTGTGAGAGTATTTTTGGAGGGAATTGGTGTAGACACCTCTTGGGTGAGGAATGTAAAATGATTTAAATATCTCCCTTGCCCGTACAGAAATGATGGAAAACGACACCTGGAGGCTGAGGTTCACTGGTGGGGTTGGAGGGAGGCTCGTGGCTGTTCCGCCACTTGGCTCTGCCCTCATCCACGCCAGGTGCCTCCACAGCCTCTCCATTTTGCTGTGGGGAGCATCCAGCCTCAGATTCTAAGCTTCATTAGCCCATATGGCAGGCACGCCCCATGCCTCAGTTCCCTTACCTGTAAAAGGGCACAATTACAGAAACCACCTTAGAACATATCATCCGCGTGTAAGACAGCAGAAAGCCCTTAGCTCGGTCTGGCACACGGTGAGGGTCCGTAGCATTACCGACTGCCCAGCTGCTGCCATGGCTAACAGCATCGCTTCACTGGCGTCACATGTTTTTGTGCCTCCCTGTCTTGTGAACAGGGAAGAGCTTTCCCAGCTCTTGACATTTCTGGCAGCTGAGTGACGGAGCGTTTCACTCGGGCGCCATCTTTCAGGGACAGCTTGCACCAGAGACAGGGAAGATTCCTGGTGGCTGCCACAAGCCCAGGCGCTCAGTTCCTGACTCCCTTCCTGCAGTGTGTGCCCTTGTGTCCCCACGGCATTGTTGTGGAAGTGAACAGAGACGGTCCTGGTGTCGCTGCTCAAACCAGAGGTGGGAACAAGCCCACTGGCTCTCCCTGCGCTGAACTTACCTCTTGTGACTGTTTATCACTCCGTGTCAAATGAAATAAGTTAAAAAGACACCCAGTAGATCAGTAAAGACAGGATAGCGTGCCTGTGGAAGGCTGACAGGGAGGCCAGCAAACAGGGGGAGACCCACCCCGAATGTGGGTGGCACCTGTCATCATCAACTTTGGTTTATCAATGAATGACACACTCACGATACATGCATACGATGAAGAAGTCATGAAATTGGAGCTCTCAGTGGCAGATGCTGTGGAGTCTCCTGAGCACTTGCCGCTGACTGATAACATGTAGCTAGTGCTTCATTAAGAGCAGTCACACTAATGCGCTAACGTGACTCTCGCAATGGACGTGTCCCCTTTACCACAGTCCTCGTCTCAGAACACTCCTCCTGGGGCAGGTTTGCTACTCAGCCTCTGAAATGCTTCTTTTATTCTGAACCATGGTGGCCTAAAACTGGAATAACAGCCTCAAGCGTATCACTACAATTTTTATTGCCTCACACGCCTTTCGAATTCTGACCTCGCTTAGACTCACCCGGTCATCCTCGTTAAGATGGTTTCTTTGCCTCCACTGACGAGTGTGTGGGCACCGTGACAGCCTGCATCTGTGCCCTCCCCAGGGGTGGGCAGGTGCCTCAGGGCTCCGTAGCGGCCCGAGTGCCCCGTCCCGACTCCATCAGGCCATACTTTACTTCCCTGTTTGAATGTCGCGCCTCTCAGAGCGTTTCTGCCTATGTGGAGAAGTGATTCCTGTCTGTCCTGCAGCCTTCTGCTTATGACTGTGTCTGGAAGAAAGAGTCATTCAGTGAATTTTGGGCAAAATGATGGAGCAGAAAGGATTCCACATGGCTCAGGAAAGCAAATCATAACCACAGTGACTAATATGTCCTCTGGAAATAAAAGTTCCTTAAGACAGAGTTGATGGCACTACAAGGATGTCCTCACTGTGTTGTCAAGGACCAGCTTGCTCAACCTCAAAGTCGCATCCCTGGGAAGGGTGGTCCTTGGCCGTACCCTTCCCAGACAACAGCGGCTGTACCGGTGCCTCTCGTTTGGGCTCCGGTGGTACTGTGAGTGAGTCTGTCACTGATTTTTCATGCTGGCGAGAGCTAGCTTGCTTATCTGTCAATACACTCTGCAGGCAGGGTTGAATCAGCTTGCTTTGTCGTGCAGTTGACAGCACTTCGGGGAGTTCTTGGCACTCGCCAGCTGCCCAGGATCGTTGTCGAATGAGTACGTTTTTATGTTGAGTATCCAGCACGCATGCACCTCTGCAGCTGTGACGTCTGTCTGCATATAGTCAGGCTAGTGTCTTCTTTATCCCTTGAGGTTTTTGTGTCTCATTTACCCCAAGGCATTAATTATTGTCTGTTTTCTTCTAGGATTTTAGGGTTTGTTTTTTATGTATTGTTATTTAGTTAATTAACAAGTTATTTTTATTTTTGGAGTGACATAGGTGTCAGTCTGTTTATTAAATAGCTTACCATTTCTTATCTGATCTGCAATATCATTTGTCAGTGTTCTGGGTGTGAATAGGTCATGGTCTGTACCTTTATCCATGTTGTCATTGAGGCTGTAGTGTTTGTTGTGGCTTAGATCTAAACATCCCCTGAAAGTCTTGTGTGTGTTCGGAGAGCAGCTGGATCGTGTGGATGCTGGAGTCACTACTGGATTCACCTGATCTCTCTCTCTCTCTCTTTCTCTCTCTCTCTTTCTCTGCTGCTGCTTTTTGGCCAAAATGGCATGAACAACTCTTCTTCACCGGGTCGTCCCACTGTGTGGTCCTGCCCTGGGGCAGGCCGACCATGGACTGAATCCACTGAAGCCGTGAGCCACAGTCACCTCTCCTTCCTTAAGTTGTGGTGGTCAAACTGATGTAGGTGTTTAAATTATTACAGTTCTGTCATAAGCAATGATAATTGGTAAAACTTACTAAGTTCTCTTCCTGCCTTTATTGTAACAAGTTTCAGAAAAGTATATTTTTAATTTTGATAGAACTCATTGTTCCCTTTTAAAAGATTCTGATAAATTAATATCTTTATGTTTTTCTTGTCTTCATGGATTGTTATGACCATTTTTATCTTTTTGAGACATTTATTTCCAGCCTCTCTCTTACTCACACAAACACTTATCTTTTTGTCCTACTTTAGATGGCTGTGATACGGTGTTTTTCTCATCTTTCAGCACTAAATATTTCATACCTGTGTGAATAACTTATCAACTCATGATTTATTTAAGGAAGTCGTCCATTTTTAAGTCTAGGTTTGCTCCTGATTTCTAGTTACTTGGTTTGCTACCAGAATCTGATGGGAATATGTATCGGTTACAGTCCTCGCAAGAAGCAGGCGTCACATTCGTGAGAACAAGTGGAGGGAAGTTCAGTGACGAGGTTGTTCACCTGTCAGGAAGGCCACAGGGCCCAAGGAGGAGGGACCAAGCAGCTCACACCCCTCAGCTGTTGGCAGCCACTGCCGCCCCTGTGGCCAGTGGGCCAAGGAAAGAGAGTTGACCAGAAGAGAGAGGGTCACTGTTACGTAGGAGGTGGCTCGTCGGGAGGAGTTGTGCCTTTCGTGTGGAAACTCGTTTGACTTCCATCGTGGAAGAGTCCAGGGAATAAACCCTATTCTACTCTTTCTCTCTCTAGTCAGTCCCCTGCTAACAGTGCCCATCCGTCTTGGCCAACCAGAAGACAGCAGGCACGGGAGACATCACGAAGCTCAAAAAATTCAGCCTCCTGGGGGAAAGGCCAACTGAAGAAAGCTGGAAGATGGATTGGAATGGTATGTGGGAAGCGTCTGGGACAGGCCATCCTTCTTGTCCCTTTGAACCTTCTTTTATCCATCTTTTGTTCCAGTGAAAAATAATTGTGTTCTCAGCACAGAAGACAATCACATCCCCTGGGTGGCATATCAATATGGCAGGCAGTCAATATCCAAAGCCTAAAACGTGAGTCCCCAGCTGCTTCCTTCCTAGAAGTCAGTGAGGTCAGTACCTCTTGGTCACCGAGAGGCCCCATTTTCTGGGGTCACTTTGAGGGGGTATCTGCACTGGGGCAAGTAAATTCCTGAGGGCACGCATCCCAAGACTCTGCCACCTACATCCATCTCCTCCTCCTGGCTGCCTTGTCCCCTGTTCTCCAAGCTCACTATTTTTTGAGCTTTTGAGCATCAGTGCAACCTGCGACCCTGTGCTGATGAATCAGGGAAGTTCTGTGTGGCTCGGGCTGCCTGAGTTATCATAGGGGCAGGCCAGAATTGCCATGCTCAGTTCCAGAATGCGAAAGGTGTACCGAGACTTGTGTTTACTGTTTGAAATGGGTGCTACCCACTGTTGAATGCTATCTCTGATGCCTCTCAGACTGCTGGATCTCTGGAAATTTTACTATTGTGGTAGGACCCATACACACATGGTGTTATGGATTTAAACACTCAGTTTCAAAATCTTATTGATGCCAGGCATGGTGGTACATACCTGTCATTCCAGCACTGTGGGAAGCTGAGGAAGGAGGATCACAGGTTTGAGTCCCATCTGGGCCATTTAGACTATCTCAAAGTATAAAAATGTGCAGGCTCTGGGTCTAACCCCAGCACCATGCACGTGCCTACACACATGCACAAACCTCACTGTGACACTTGGTAGGAGGTAGGACACTTGAGATTTCTGTGGTGTCTCTGGGGACAAAGCGGGACCATTGGCATAGCCTGGGACAGAATTGGGAAGGTGCGCTGCTGTCCTGATCGCGTGGAGGTGAGTTGGCTTTGAGAATAAGGACGGAAACAGGGAAGCGTGATCTGGCAGGTCCACAGTTGCTCGCTGGAGCGCAGAGTGACGCAATTTCTTTTGGTAAAGATAACCACCCATAGAACCACAGACGGATTGACGGCACTGCCCCATTCCATGTGCGACCTTTGAGAATGCTCTGGGGTTTCTGGCATCGTTCAGTCAAGTCAACCGTTCTGTAGATGGAGACGTGCGTGCCCATCTTCACTCTGAAGACCCAGGCAGCGTTGATTCCCCGCCCTCACGGAGGTGCGAGGTGTTGCTTCTACTTACTTCTGGTGGAGACAAGATGGTTCTAGGCGCTTCCTCTTGGCCTCTGCTACCACCATAGTCTTCACTTCTTGGGTCAACCGGGATAGCCAACGAGCATGTATAACCCACGTCCCAGTGTCCTCCAGGCCTGGGGAGATGGGCTCACCCTGTGCCTGTCTTTCTGCAGGACGCATTTTAAGGTCATGTTAAGCAGAGCCTGTCTGCCGCCTTAGCACCACCAGGAGGGTGTGTGTTGGAGTCTGTCCGAGGTTCAGAATCAGCTCAGACCTGGGGCCTAGCGACCTTCTGCTCGGTGTCTTCCCTTTCAGTCCATAGACAACCACCAGTGTAAAATGGTTCTAACCGCATCTTTCAGCCATGGGCACAGTCTCCTGGTACATTTCTGTGACCATACGTGCTCAGCAGAGGGGTGGGTGTGGCTCAGGAAACCCCTTGGTGGTGAGAGCGTCGCCCGCTTGGCCCTGACAGGCCCAGCAAAGGGGGGTCCTTCCCTCCCTCCAGGTGGAGGGCTCAGCCAGGCCTGGCCGGTAAGGGCAAGTGGACGAGGGATGGTGGGCAGCAGTGGAGCTGGGAGAAGAAGGAAAGGACACGGGAGGCAGCTGTGCCCCATGCAGAGCCAGACCAGAGAAGGGCAGAGCCGGGAGTACTGGAGGGGCAGCGGTGAGCGGAGGGGGAGCATCGCTGCTTTGTTTGTCTGATCATGGAAGAAAAGAGAGCTAGTGCCCAGGGGAGGACTGTGGGCACGGGGGAGGGGGGTAGAGAGGAGTGAGGAAAGCGTTGCTAGGGACCAGACTTTAGGTCTCTTTTAGTAATCGTGGAAAAGCAGAAATCCCTTTCTAATTATTTTTCTCTTGCTCATTTAATGCTCTCAAATGACCTGCAAGGAGATTTCCTGGTGCAAACTGCGCGGATGGCAGCGCGGCCTCCACAGCCACGGGCGGCGTGGTGGCCCTCCCCGTGGTGGCTCTGGGAGGCTGAGGCAGGAGGTTTGCGCGTTCAGACCTCGACTGCGTGAGCAACTTTGTTAGACCTCATCTTAAAAAAAAAATGGCTGGGAATGTGGCTCAGTTCAAAGGCCTGGTCCAATCCCTAGCGCCATTTAAAAAGTGCCTGATCCTAAATCCTCACTGAAACAGGAGCCAGGAGAGGGCCGGGCCCCTGCGGGATTTGGAGCCAGATGCCTCAGGTGCCCTGGTTACACTCACAGGCTTCCCTCCCCCCCCAGCCGGTGTTTGTGTTTGCTCAAGGGTGGGGAAACCATGTCTCCGGGTTGATGTATGCCAGGCCGCTCTGGGAAGACGCTGTCCTCTGCAGAGCCCTGAGCTGGCCACGAGGAGGCAGTGTTGTCTGCCTTTGGGGCTGGGCCACGTGAGGCCCAGAGTCCGCTATGGGAGCCGGAGGGCAGCCTGGGGGCGGGTTCGTTGGTCAAGCGGGAGGGTTGGGATCTGGGGGAGGGAGCCCTTGGGTGAGGTGTGCAGGGCTGAGGACAGAGTAAGACAGAGATGGGATGCAGTCGGGGGTCCCTGAGGGAGTTTGGGCCCAATGGACATGGCCTCCTCCCTCCCTTCCTCCCTCCCTTCCTCCCACCCTTCCTCCCTTCCTCCCTTCCTCTTTGCCTGTGCAGCTGGGGGTTGCCTCCAGGGCCTTCACGCTGAGCCATGTCTCCACCCACATTAATCAGTACTTTTGATTTTGATGCACAGTCGCACTAAGTAACTCAGCTGCCCAGGTTGGGCTCAACCTTGCAGTCCTCGCACCTCAGCCTCCCAGAGTGCTGGTGTTACAGGTCTTTGCCGCTGATCTCTACATAACAGTTTAACAGTCGTGATCTTGGGCTAGGAACATACACAGAGGACTATTACTTTCTGAGGTTTTAGTTGTAGGATGAGAACATTGGACCTTAGAGGGATAAAGTGGTGCCTCAGTTCATGTAGCTAAAAGGTGACTGATGGTTCTGGCATGATGCTGGGTCCTGGGCTCAGAGGCCACCACCCTCTCACCACTGTGGCTCGGCCTTCTGACTTGTGGAGAGAGGCCGGCGGAGGTGTGCTCACGGACGCTCACCTCCTGTGTCCCTGGTCCTACTCCAGCACCAGATGGGGCAGGATCCTTAGAATCTGGGCAGAGGTGCTGACAGAGCGGAAGGAGGCATTCCAGGTGTGCCTGAGATTCTTCCCAGCCAGCGGCAGGTGACCAGAATGAGGGCCCAGCACCCTCCTCTGGGCCCACAGCGCGCACACTGCTTTGGGGCAAGGAGGTACATTGGTGGAGCTTGTCCTTCCATCTGCGCTAGAAAGTTCAGCCATTTGGTGGCACATTCAATATTTATGTATAAGCCTGCTTACTCCAGGCAGCAAAAGTAAGAGAGAGAGAAAAATATTTTGAAAACAAGCTTTGCAGTAGGTAGGAGTTTATCTGTTTGCCAGCAAATTGCATAATTATGTTTGCAAAGGAACATATTGTTGTCTTGTTACCTCCTGGTTGATCTGTTGGTGTGAGCCATAGCAGTCAGATTGGAAAGGACGGGGGCAGGGCCGGCCCGGCCCTTGCACGGTGGGCTGCGGAGAGAGGAGGACGCACAGGAGGCCCTGGCGCAGCCGCTGCGGCCCTCGTTCCGTGCTCTGTCTGTGACTGTGTCGGCATGGCTGGTTTTACCAACTTCTTGTCTTTGTCAAGGCCGGCAGGGGACAAGGACCTGCGTGTGTAGCAGGTGCTCCGTGATTGTCGAATAGATGTTTCCTGTCTCGGCGCGTTTCCAGCATTGGCCTTATGGGTGTGGAGAAGCTGAGGCAGGAGGGCCACCAAGCGCGAGCTCGGCCTGGGCAGCTTAGCAAGTTCCCATGCAAAATTAGAAAAAAAGGCACTGGGGATGTAGCTCAGCGTGAGGACCGTGAGGTCCATCCACAGTACCACTGATGAGAGAGGGAGAGAGAGAGAGAGAGAGAGAGAGAGAGAGAGAGAGAGAGAGAGAGAAAGAGAGAGAGAAAGAGAAGAAAGCCAGGGCTGTCTCACTGTGTTCATCTTCATGAGTGCCTTGGGATGGATGATGGCTTCGGGTCAGCCTTGTGTGAGGAGGAGAACTGGCCGGAAGCAAAGTGTAGGTGTGGGATGGGTGTCACCAGAGGCCGAAAGCCACAGGGGGTCAGAGGGACGGAGAGTCAGACAGGAAGTCAGGGTGGCCTAGCGTCCTCTGATGCACCAGGTCATCACAGTTAACATGGTTTCCCGGCTACCTCAGCTTTTCAGTGTTGCCAACGCAAAGGAGCAGTAAAGACGTGTGGTGGCGGACAGACCGAGCGCCGTGGCTCAGGTACGGCATTGTGTGTAATTATTATGTGTTGGTTAAAAAAGAAAGGAGAAAATTCTGGGGACGTCAACACTGAGAGCCTGGGAACTGGCCCTGTCTGTGCTATGGCTGGTATTATAAACGGTGTGTCTTCTCAGACCCGGGAGTCTTGTCGGTCACTGGAGTGGGCGTAGCGTCACGGGCCGAGCTGAGGGGCACATTTCCTGGGAGAGAGCTTAGGGGACTTGGGTTTATGTCGTGAGCTGGGGGCCTCTCCAGGCTTCCCCTGGATTTGTGTGTGAAAGACAAGTCTGTGGAGGGGTGGCAGCGCACAGGCTGGGCTGCCCTGGATGGCACTGGAAGCTCAAGCCTGGTGCGCTGGGTGAAAATAACCCAGCCACAAGCTGTTGGGAAGCAGGACTGCAATTAGAGATGCCCCTGGGCTCCCGTCAGAAGTACACAGGGCAGGAGGGGGAGGACATCAGAACCCTCACAGCATGCACCTGAGGTTCTGAGGGGTTCAGATTGGCTTAGCCCTCCTACCTGGAGGTGGAAACAGAGGCAGAAGTGTCTCGGGCAGGCCTGTAATCATAGCACCCGAGGAGGCTGAGGCAGGAAGATTGCCAAGTTCGAGCCCAGTCTGGGCAATTTAGTAAGACCTTGCCTCAAGATAAAAACTAAAAAGGCTGAGAATAGCCTGGGATCAATTCCTAGGATTGTAGTTAATCAACTGTCATCAATCAATCAATCATCAATTAATCAATAAGGAGAGATAGCAGAACTGACCCTGGCTTGTTTGTTTCTCAGGAAGAATACAGATCTCAGGTTTTTAATACAGTGCTTCCTGCGGGAGCTAACGTCCTGAGCTCCTCGGTCTCTGCTTGCTGTAATGTAGGCAGAAATGGCAGCCAGTTCCGCTGCTGCCCTTTGCCTTGCTGAAATACACTACTGTCACCAGCACAGGGCGGCCCAGCACCCCGCCTTCCGCATGGGTGTGACCAGGTGTGCCAGGGGTGGCGTTTCGAGCGTCACTGCTGCCACGTTATGGCAGGATTACTGTTGCCCTCGTCCCCACCAGATGTAGAGTCATTAGAGTCTTTCAGTCCAGTCAGACTCGAGAACCAGTTCCAGAAATCCCAGAACCCACGTCAGAGGCTCATCGCTGAGATTGTGTTCCCTGAGCACGGTCAGTGTCAGGTTTAACGGAAGAGATAGGTGTTAGGAGAGCTGTTACTGGCCTCGCCTGGCTCAGTGTGGGCTGCCTGCGCTGGCCCAGCTCCTCAGGGCAGGGCACATGGCGTGGACTCCTGCCCAGTGGCACAGGCCTGTAGTGCCAGCACTCTGAGGCTGGGGCAGGAGGGTTACAAGGCGGAGCCTCGTCTGGGGAACTTAGTGACTTAGTGAGATCGTGTCTCAAAGTCTAAAATGAAAATGGGCTGCAGAGGTAGCTCAGTGTGAGGGCCCTGGGCTCCGTCTTCCGTGCACATAAAGGAAAAGTTCCATAGTTTACTATCTGGTAAAGAAAAATATCTACATGTGAGAAACAAAAGAAGGGGCTGAAAATCAGAATAGAAAACATTCAAGTCAGCTCCGTTCCTGGCCTGAGTGTGGGGGTGGGGGCTCAGGCCCCAGGGACCCCGTGGGATAGCAGATGAGAGTGGGGCTCGGCGGGGCCACCCCTGGCTGAGGAGATGCCCTGGAGAAAGGAGCCTGTCCTCTAACGTGGACCATGGAAAGGCAGTGTGACGTTATGACACCCACACAGGCAGGAACACTGTGGCAAGGAGCAAGCTGAAAAGCAGTCGGGCCCAGGCCGGAAGTCCTCCTGGGCACATGGCGACAGTGAATGCGACCTGCTGGGGCCGGGGTGGGGGTGGGGGTCAAGTCCTTAGGAAAAGGAAGGGGGCAAACAGCAACTGTAAAATGCAGCTCGGATACATCTAACCCCAGGTCCATGACAGAACCCGAGCTCAGGAGGCATAGCCACCCAGAGGGCTCAGCTCCGAAGCCACAGGCCTTACACTGACACCCTCAGGGCATTGTAGTCTCAAAGGAAGAGATTCTATCCCTCCAAAATTTTATGTGATTATTAAAAGGGGATTTGAGAAAAAATAAAGTAGGATCTCCACAGTAAAACTTTCTGCTGAAATTAAGAGTTTTAAAGTACACTTTGAACACTGTATGTATGTGTATAATTATGTGTGTGTGATTGTGTTTGAGTACATGTTAGTATATGTGTGTGATTGTGTAATTGTGTGTGTGATTGTGAGAGTGTGTATGCTTGTGTGTGGTTGTGCGATCATGTATGAGTATGAATGTGTGGTAGTGTATGGGGGTGTGCGTGATTGTGAGTGCGATTCCGTGTGAGGGAGTGTGTGTGCGTGAGTGTATGTGAGTGTGTGTGTGTGTGTGTGTGTGTGTGTGTGTGTGTGTGAATGTGGGCCTGAACTGAGGACCTGGAAGAGAGGCTGAAGGGAATTACTCAGTGTGGATCGTAAAGAGGCAGAGTTGAGAATGTGACGCACCGCAAGTTGTGGGGGAAGGAGCGGGGATTGTCCGCACGTGTCTAATGTGAGTTTCGGAGGGCAAGACTAGCAAGACTGATGAACAGACAGGCAATCTTTTAAAAAAATAAAAGCCAAGAAATTTCCAAAATTGGGAAAAAGACTCAGATTCTCAAATGGAAGAACAAATCTAGGCTGGAAGAAATAAACTTAAATCCCACACCTAGAGACGTGCCATCCAGGCTACAGAATGTGCCCCAGAGAGGAGAAGACGTCTCCACAGCCACGAGAAAGGCATTCAGGTGGAACATCCAGGAAGTAGGAGTAGACGGACAGCAGACTCACCACGCACGCCCACAGCGGTAGGCAGACGATGACGTGCGTCTCCGGCGCGTGGGGCCGAGCACCTGTCCACGGTAAACATCTCCATCGTCATCAGCGGGTCGTTCAGGGTTGTGAGTAGGAGGAAGACAGCGTCAGGAAACGATCCTGAAAGACCGGGCGCTGGCGCACCTCCGAGGGACAGCGCCGGGAAGACTGCGAGCGAGATAAGGTGTTTGAAGGAAAGAAACTCAGTGACGGCCAAGAAAGTGGTGGGATGCGGCGTTCACCAAAGGGGCCGTCAATGTGCAGCGGGCCCACATGGTGGCAGCGCGCATCTGTGATCACCCGGGACTGTCCTTGACTTATTCCGGTCTACGCAGGGTTGACTAAAGCCTGTTTGGTCTTAGTTTACTCAGACCATTAAAAATTCCAGCAAAAGTCCATAGTTTTGCATTCACGTCCTGCTAGCGGGATTAGAAATGAGCACAAACATTTTCATGTGTAATATTGCCACATATGGTAAAGATCTGTAAGGCTGTGACCTGGAAATCCTCTGCCAGGAATTAGTACTGAGGCTCCTCCGTCCGGGTGCGAAGGGCCCTTCCAAGGGAGTTTACTGGTAGTAATGGCCCCACGTTAAGAGTCCACCCCACTGTCCCTCAACAGAAGGGTGGGTAAACAGGGATGCCTAACAGAATCCTGTTCAGCGGTAAGCTGAGTGAGGAAGCTTGGATCTGCGTGTGCCGCTCTCATAAGGATTAAAAAATGCTACAGATGTGTGCGGTTGGTAGAAGCAGTACATAGCATGTAGATATGAGGAAAGACATAGAACAAGGAAATACCCGCCCCAGGGCGGTGGCAATTCCACAGGAAAGGGTAATTTGAAAAGAAAATGCAGTGCTTTGTTTATTCAGGAGGGTTTAATAAGTGCTTAATATATTTATGCATTATCCATGTAATTCAGGAATATGTAATGAGAAATTACATTCTTACATCTTAGAAACTGATTATATCTATGAATCTAGATTGTTTTTCTGATGCAGAATATTTTCTTATTTATTTATGGGTTGAATGTTGTTTTCAGAAAAGCCAGCGGGGTCCCCCAATGCCCCCTTCGTGATATCCATGAAGGTCGGTGCTGTGGCACACGAACGGTCATCTTGGAAAGTGAAGGAGTTCCTGTGCCTTAGGCCCTCCCCGTTCTCATAACTAGGACAAAGGCCGTAGGTTAGCTAGGGGTCTCTACAGGGTCAGAATCAACAGAAAGATATATGTATAATTCTGTAAAAAGAGCTACTAGGCGGGCTTGCGGGATCAGAAGCAGGAGGGTCCCCAAAGCCGCCTGTACCCTGGGCAGCAGGAGCCAGCAAGTCCTAGCTCTTCATTACGTCTGTGAGCCCAGACCTTCAGGAAGCCTGTTGGCTCTGGGCTCCATCCTGGTTGGCTCAGGCGCCTTCCTAGATGCATGGGGTCCCCTGAGGCTGTGAGACGAGAGCAGCAGTGTTGAATCCTGCAGACGGCGACTCACTGGGCAGGAGCAGGACTCCGGCTTAGCACCCTCCCCCAGGACGCCCTCCACGGCCCAGCATTAGGGAAGTTAATTTCTTCACTGGTTTGAATCCAGTCTTCAATATCTTGTTCTGGAATTATAGTCCCTGTGAAACCTGTCTACAGAGTGGTTATTTCTGCTGGCATCATGAACCGTCATTTATAACTCACTTGGGATGGTCTACACTGCAGACGACTAGGTGTTCCCAAGTTGTTACTCCTGAGTTGGTCACTCCTGAAGTAAAACAGGGGAGAAGCCGTGGCGAGGAAGCTGTTCTGTTTACCACCCTCCCCGGGTCCTTGGAACCGTTGTCTGGTTCAGGGGTTAGATAACTTCTCGAGTCTTCATTAGCTTTGGCTTCTCCTCGTTTTATTCTGACAGGGCATAAAATGGATTTGCTAATTAGCTCTCCCTTCCTGACTTGTATTGTCTTACTGCTCTCATCTGTCTCCATGAGACCAACCGGATTTGTCAGGCCCATGCTGTTTCCACAGGCCAAATATTAAAAAATAAACCTTTGAGACAGTAGCAGTGCGGGGGAGGCGAGCCTGCTGAGAGCTATGGCCAGGTGGGTGGGCCCCCTCTCCTCTGTGCTCAGGACGGTGAGGCTGGCATCCCTGCCTTCCTGCCACCCACGGCCTCTAAGAGTGGAGCCTCCGAGACCTGCCTGGGCAGCTGTTCAGTGGCCTAGGCCTTCCTGAGCAGAAGGGGAAGAGACCTGACTGCAGAGAGCAGTCACCAGGGACTGCGGATCATTTTCAGAAAGGTTTTTGAAACTTGGGCTAAGGATATAGGGTATATATATATATTTTTTTTTCTTTTTTCTTTTTTGTAGTAGTAGTAGTGGTGCTGGAGATCCAGCTAGGGCCTTCTCATTCACAGCCCATTTTTATTTCTGGTTTTGAGACACATTCTTGCTAAGTCACTAAATTGCTCCAGCTAGGTTCAAGCTTGTAATCCTCCCGCCTTAGCCTCCCAGAGTGCAGAGCACAGACCTGTACCACTGGGCCTGGCTAGATCATGAGATCCTGCTCTACCCATACAAAGCTTTTTCTCTACTTGGATCATCATGTTATAGAAATCTACAGCTGAGCAGTCATCTTCCACACTCTTTTGTTCTGAATAATGTAAAAGCCCATGTAAACGAGAAAAGGAAATTGTCTCTTCCTCCCCACCTCCAAAGTAACCAGGTCTGCGTCTCTAGGGTAGGACGTTTGAGCTTGTGCAAGGACCCCTAGGCCACCGGGTCATCCACCTGGTGTATGCAACATACGGATTCTGGTACCCCTCTATGTGCCTACCGAACCATGCTGCTCATGGGTGTGGGACGATTTTCACACAGAAGAATAAGGTTATGGGTCAAGGTCAAGAACCCGGGGTTCCTATCACTCTTAATACGTGCGTGAACCCACCAACGGAGTTGAAGTGGTTCACCAAGTCACACTCGTGGGAGGCCTTTGGCCCGTAGATAATGCTGACGTGTGCTTTGTGTGAACCACCTGTGAACTCTTTTGACCTCTCAGAGAGCCTGAAGGCTGGTGTTGTTGCCCCAAGTATTGGGAGGAGTGTGAGGCACAGGGAAATGTCTGTAGTGATGATTCAGACTCCGTATTGGCATGGCCTTTGTTACCTCCTGTCCATCAAGTGGAGCTTCCCATCAACGGCATGTAAACTCCGATCTCCAGACAAAGAAAAGGCCGGTGTTAAGGGAAACTTGTCACTGTAGGAGGGAGAAAACCATTTTACCAGAGTGACTGGCTGACCATGGCTCATGGATAAGGAAGTCCCTGGGACACAAGGTCATCAAATGGAGAGTTAGGGAGATTTTAGAAGCCACCGCATCTTTGCTGAATCTTGGGTTTAATTATTAATTTTCTTCTGAAGTTGTAGGGGAAACAGTCTCTAGAATAATCCCCAATGAGGCTCAATCTTTGGTGCCCATTGAATAGAACAAACTGTGCAACCAATAGAAAGGTGGGTAGCTTCCAAGGTCGGGTCATAAAGTGTGGGTGGCTTCTGCTCTGTTTGTTCTTAGTTCATGGGTCTGGAGAACCAGCCACAGAGTTGTGAAGACCCTTGAGAAGTCCTCGGGAGAGGCCCACACTGCGAGGAACCAAGGCCTCCTGGGGACAGCCAGTGCCACCTTGTCAGGTGTGTAGTGTCCTGTCTTACAAATGAGTCCCTCAACTTTGGGAAGGAAAGTTTGAGGAGCTCTCAGCAGGTTCACAGGCAGTAGGCAGTGGGGGCGGGGTCTGGCAGAGGACCACTGCTCATGATTCTGCAAGAGGAAAGGCCAGGACCCGTGGAGAATCTGGGCAAGAACATGTCCTTCTGGGCCACACTCCATCCAGAATTCACCGCACGCTACTAGGCCCCACTCCTGACAGCATGTGGAACCCATCCACAGCATGAAAGTACACAAGGCTTTCAAGGGACATGCAGAGCCCAACACTAACATGTTCTGGAGCTCAGAAGTCCCGCCACGGTCTCACTGTGACTGGGATCTCTGTGGTCCTCAACGGCGGGCCCCTTGCTGCTTCTGGTCCAGCCGCCCTTAATGGGCAGAGCTGGGAGGGCGTGCAGCTGTGTAAGGCAGGTGTCCTCTTGTCTGCACATGCTTGTTGCCTGCTGGTGTTTGTGAGAATCATGCGTCTCAGAGACAGGCTCCTGGGGCAAGAGTGCTCATTTTTTACTGTTTTGCCCGAAAATACAGCCTTGCCTGCCCCCTGTGCTGGGGCAGCCTCAGGGTCTCCCTGCAGAATGAGGCTCACAGTTCCTACCTCCTGGGTCCCCTCAGCTGGTGCAACTCGCGCTATTAGCATATCCAAAGGAGGCCAGTGGCGGTAATGCTATCAGGGATGGCTGTGGAAATGGTAATCATTCTAACTCTCCAAACAGGTTTCTTGTCCATTCTAGTTTCATTCCCAAGTACATTCAAAAACTCAAGGCCTGACCTGGTCACTACTTAGCCCATGTCAGGCTAAATGGTGGCCTGCCAAGGTTGCATGGTTTTCCTGCGGTCACGGAGCCAAGATGCGGGCCCCAGACACCTGGTCCTGGCTTCTTTGCATCCCACCCCCTACTGCCCGCCCCCCCCAACCCTTCTAGCCCTTCCCCCTTCCCCATTCTACCAGTGCCAGTCTCCCCAGCTCTCCTACTGACCTTACATTGTGGCTATTCCAGTCTGACCTTGGAGAGTGCAGTGGCCCTCAGAGTTTCCCCTTGCTCAGCCCGTGTTCGTTCCTCGGTTCCCTGAGAGTCCCTCTGACACTCCAGTGTCTCTAAGACACAATCCTAGCCCTTCACACAGGCGTGAGTGGTACCCACCTCCTCGGAGCTCCCTTCTGAAGGACTCGTCTCCCAGAAGCTCAGTGGACACTTCCTCAGAGCCAGCTGTGCACTCTGACCCCAGAGCCTGACCCAAGCTCCCTCCTCCCGGCAGTATTTCTGCTCCTCCCAGTCTCATCTCCTGCAAAGACCAGCTCGGGTCCAGCTCCCTGTGGGGTTCTTCTCACCGCTCAGCCAGCAGCGATGCTGGCTCGCAAACCGCCTGCCCAAGATCCCGAGCGCCTTGTTGGTGGCCTCTACCCTAGCCCTAGGGAAGCGCCTCCCAGATGCTGGGGGCCGCGTTTTAACTCCAAGCATCGGGCACAGTCTTGGATCCTAGGACTCAGGGACACAGGATCCCTGGGCATTTACTGATGTTCTAAGAGGAACTGGATGCCAAGGAGAGAACAGAGAAAGGGCTGAAAGAAGAGAAGAGGGAGGGAGGAAGAAGGGAGGAAGGGAGGAAAACAGCCCAAGGATTTGCAGCGTAAACACCCAATGCCCACAGCAAAGGCGCCCAAGGAGGCTGTACAGGGAGAGTAAATGCTTCAGTCCTCTAACCCAGCAGTCCTCCATCTTTCTGACCCCAGGGACCAGTCAATTGAAGACCTAAGGATGGGGAGGAGGGTGGTGCTTGTTCTGCAGGAGGGTGTTGGGGGACAGCTTGGTACTGGGGGTTGAACTCAAGGCCTTTGCCCTGAGCTGCATCTGCAGTCCGTGCTTAGCTTTAATTTTGAGTTAGGGTCTCACTAAGTCTCTAAATTGCCCAGGCTGGGCTTGAACTTGTGGTTCTCCTGCTTCAGCCTCTAAACAGCCCTCCATCTCTGCCTCTTATCCCAGCCACTGCTCAGCTGGACAAAACCCATGCAGGTGTGACCGTGTCATGTAGCTACACCTGGCCAGCAACTGTCCATTCGTGTAGCACCCGGGATTGAGCTCGGATTCTTTGCAGCAAGATGTAGCCCTGGTCCTTTCTGTTTATTACTTTTTTTTAGAGTTAGGGTCTAGTTCTCTAAGTTGCCCAGGCTGGGCTCAAACTTCAGCTCCTCCTGCCTCAGCCTCCCCTGAGTGCTGAGATGATAGGCCTGTGCCAGCATAGCACACACGCATGGCCACCGGGAAAGACAGGGACACCATGGCGGGGCTGGCAGACGAACCAAGCCCGTTCCACAAGGCTTAGCGCGTCCTGTGAGAGGGGCCGCTGTCAGCGACCTCGGCTGAGGTGACCGTGATCTTGGTGTGGCCGTCCCTCCTCCCTTCTGCACTGTTGCTGTCTCTTCCTCTCCCATTCCCATGGTAAGATTGCTGAATGAACAGTCCGTGCATTAGCCCGGAGCTCAGGCCCTGGCCCTCGACCCCCAGTGGGAAGGCAGAGCCGTGTGTCTGCAAGGTGTGGGCGGTGGCCTGGCCTGCTGGCTGGTCACTGGGGTTGTGGGCGTCCCCCTGTGTTGGCCAGCACCTCCCCCGCTGCCCTGCTCCTCAGGTCCCCGGCTTCCTGCACCCTGGCCCCCTCTGCTCCGCGGGAGATCCCGCTCACTGCAGCTTTCTCCACTCTGATGTATTATTCACGTCCCCTGCTTCAGCCCGACTTCTTCTGAAGCTCAGGTGTCACTTCCCACATCATCTCTGTGACTTTGGAGGGTGACAACCGGCATCCCGTGCTGGCTCTTCCCAGAGATGTGGCAGGGGACCAAAGCGCTTGTGACCACCCAGGAGCCCGGCCTTTTCCGGTGCGACCTGGGACCCACAGGTTCTGCCAAACTCCTGGCTGCCTATGGGACCTGGGCCAGACGGCACGTGCTCAGAGCCTGAGTTTCCTTACCTCAGAAGGCAGCCGCTGCATCGATCTCTTAAGTCCCTGCCGGTGTGCAGTGCCATGGGTGACCTGTCTCTGCCCTTGGCCCTGTGACGGGCTCACGGGAGTGGTGGGTGCAGGCACGGAAGGCTGAATCAGACCAACACTTGGGTGTGGGCGAGTCGGTTCTTCGCGGGGTCCTAGAGCAGTACGGCTCCCCTCCCCTCGGCCCGGCGGTGGCTGTACGAATCTGCCTGCATTTCCCCCTCGGTGGGCTTCTTTCTAGAACCCCCTCTGGCACCTTCAGGAAGCGCTGCGGAACCCCGGCCTTCAGTCACGCGGGAACGCGTGAGCTTTTGCTCTGACTTTTTCTTCCTTTTTTTTTTTTTTTTAAAGATTTCCCATTTGGAATGCATGTGGATAGAGGGGCCGGAAAGAGCCTTAAATCCACGGGCTGCTCTCAGGCCCCTCACCCGTGCTCCGGTGGGGAGCCACGTGTACGCTTCTGCGGTGGCCGCTCTCCCACCCTCGTGTAAATGACCCCAGCAAGTCCTGGTTCATCAAGGTGGACGCCAGTGCAACCACTACTTTGGCCTGTCTGCTGTTCCCCATCTGGGGCAAAGAGTCGCTTGCTCATGTCTCCCCAGGAAAAGTTACATACTTAACACACAGGCAGCTGCCTCACTGAAAAGCCCGTGTGAGTGCAAAGGTGTACACAGACACACACAGGCACACACACAGCTCGATGGTGAAGTATTAGTTATCTCAAAGCCCTAAATTCCGACACGCGTCGATGGCACGTACTGCCCGCTGGAGGCTGTCGGGTCTCTGCCCAGCGGTTGCAGTCCAGTCCTCCTCTGGCCCCTCCACCCTTCCTTGCCCTGCCGAGGGTTTGCTCTGCACCCTGTGGCAGGCTCCCATTGCCATATTCCAGTTTTTTCTGAGCTGAAGAAATTGTCTATCACAGAGAGGAGAGCCTTTGTCTGCATCAGAACGCTGCCAGTAATGCCCTGTCTCTCTGGGAACCTGACTATCTCCTGTTCAACCTTCAAACCTGGCTCAAATATCCCTTCCTCTGCAGAGAATTTCTTCATTGTCCCAGACAAGGTTAGACACTCCTCCTTCCGTTGCTCCCGAATTACCTTGGAATTCCATTGTAACTTAGACACGTCTCTCTAGGATAAATATCACCTTGAGCTATAATTATACGTAAGAAACAGGTTATTAAAATGAGATTCTTTCAGTTTTGGCCAAGACCTCAGAAGATAGGAGGGCATAAGAAAGGTGTGATTGCATTTTCCGGGGAGGGTGCAGAGATGTGTGCAGGAATTGCCGGGAGCGAACCGGAAATGGGTGTGGTCGTGTTGATTAATTCTGTGCCGCCAGTCCTTGTAAGGAGAGCCTGAGCGGGCTGAAGGGGAGTGGGCCTTAGCGCTGGGTTCTCAGAGTGATGAGGTGTGCGTCCTGTACCCCACCTCCTCGCCACCACAGGGAGGGGACGGAGAGAAGGGAAGTTTAAGACAGCCACATAGAAGCTGGCCTGGTAGTACAATTCTGTAATCCCAGGACGCTGGGAGGCTGAGGAAGGAGGACTGCATGTATGAGCTCAGCCTGGGAAATGTAATGGCTTAGTAAGACCCTGTCTTAAGGTAGGAGGGGGCCTTGTCCTTCGGAAAGCTGTGTTGGCCGGGGAAGGGGATCTGTGGGGTAGGGGAGCACAGGGTCCAAGAGACATGACGGGCCCCATTTGCTGGGCATGTTAGTCCCTTTTCCTTAGCTGGGACAAAGTACTTTGCATCCACCACCTGAAGGAGACACATGTTTGACTCATGGTCTGCGTGGGTTCAGTCCGTGGACAGCTGGCTCCAAGGCAGGAGCACCGTGGTGGACGGGTATGCAGAAGAGCTGCCCATCTCGTGACAGCCAGGAAACAGAGAGAACCACCCAGGGACAGGAATACACCCTCCAGGCCGTGCCTGCAATGGCCGCCTCCGCCACCCAGGTCCCATCTCTGAATACAAGACTTTCAGGAGACATCTTAGACCGAAACCCTAACCATGGGGCAGTGGCTAGGGGTCTAAGTGTCTCAGAAGAAGGCTTCGGAGTATGGAACCTAGGGAATGGGGCACTTAGAGTGAGCTTGTCCCCTGATGACCCGAGAGATTCGCTCGTGGGCAGTCCTGTTGGATGTGGTGGTTTCCACACTGAAGTTCAGAGGTAGCATCTGCCACCTGAACGGAGAGCCCAGTGCACTGGAATGGGGAAAGAATGTGGATTCACTGTATAATCAGTTCTGATTGGGGAGCTTTTATTTTTTGAGGTGGGATCTCACTTTGTAACCAAGGATGCTCCTGAACTCACTGTATAGCCCAGACTTGCTCTGAACTCATGGCAGTCCTCCTGCCTCAGGCTCCATAGTGTTGGAATTACAGGTGTGTGTCATCATGCCCAACTTCATGTGGTGCTGGGGAATCAAACTCAGTGCCTTGAGCTTGTTAAGCAAGCACTTTAATCTCGGCACCACTCCTCCAGCCCTCAGGAAACTTTTTGAGACCTATGTTCTTGGGGTTCGCGTTGTGCTCTGAGAATTTGAGGTGAGCCCTGGATGTGCATTGCAGTGCTTCCCAGATGACAGGGCGTGTGACCCTTTGGCCATGTGGCTCAAGGCTGACCGGTTTCCACCTAGCAGCTGGATGCAGGCATCATCCTTTCTGCTCCTCCCTCACGTGTTATGAAATTGCAGCCGCCCGCCCCAGGGCGAGCCGTTGAGGAGAGCCTGGGGAACTGAGGTGGCAGCTCCACACTTCTGCAGTGGCGGCACAGCACGTTATTTTGGCCTGCAGAGGCGGGAGGGGTGTGTGTGTGTGTGTGGGGGGGACGGGACCGGCTCTTGTAGCCAGCACAGTGGCCCGTGAGTCATGCTCCCCTCTTCCTCTATGTTTGCCCACATGGGAGATGTGCTCTGCCCACGGTAGGGCTGCTCTGAGACGGCGTGGCCTGGTGTGGCCGTGCGCTGCCCGCCGGGTCGTCTCTCAGACCTGGAAGATGAGGACAATAATGAGGTTTTGTTTCCTGTTGTCTGGTGATTCCAGCCCAGTTGTTTTCTTGTCATTCTTGATTTCTGGACAGTCTCCTGATCTGTCACCATCACACATAGAATCTGCAGGATGTTTCTGGAAAACAGCTTCCTACAGAGCTGTTTTTCTTTCTGCACAGAACTCAGATTAAAAATAGAAGCCATTCACCCTGGAGAGAGATGGGCAGATCCTCTGGTGTTGAATAGCTGAGGTAGTTCTGGGAGAAAACCTACTGATTTATTTATTTATTTATTTATTTATTTATTTATTTATTGGAAAGGAGGCCATGTTTCCAACCCTGAAAACTTAGAAACTAGCCTCCTGTGGTGACTTTGGCTCTTAGCAGCACTGGTCCCTGCGGTGTTTGCTGTGTGGCTGGCTTCCCTGCCACCTTTGAACACAAAGAGGATACTGTCAGCAGCCAGTTGTTTCCAGGTGACCCGTGATGCCTTTTCCTCCCCTCACCTGATGCTTACCGGCGGGCCTGAGAGCACAGCCCTGTGCAGCAGCCTTTTCTGCTGCTCCTTAGATCGTGGGTTTCTCGCTACGAAAAGCTGGGTAATGTTTAACCTCTGGTTCTGCTTTTACTGCCCTTATCACAATGGTCTCGGGGTGCAGCAGTTGTCCTGTGATACAGGTAATGGGAAACAGGGAGGAGATCTGGAAATGGGGACAGAGAGCAGAAGAAGGGTGGTAGGGGTGTTTAGGATGTGGGGCTGGCAGCGGCGCTCGGGGGATAGAGCACTTGCCTAGCAAGCACAAGGCCCTGGGGTTGGTTCTCCAGTACCATATAAAAAAGCTGGGCATAGTGGTACATACCTGTAATTATAGCACTTGGGAGGCTGAGGCAGGAGGATTGCTATGAGTTCAAGCCCAGCCTGAACTACATACACCAGCGTGGACTATGGAGTAAGACCTAGCACTCCCTCCCCAAATATCGAGATGTGATGTGTATATGCAGCTGTTTCTCCAAGAAATTCAAAGTGAATGCCATTGGTGTGTGTCACAAACATGTGAGTGAAAAATGACAGTGACTCTGGAGGTGGGACCTTTCTGAGGGGACTTGGCCGAGAGGCTCTGCCCTCGTCAGGGATCGGTGCTGACTAGAACAGGGCTGGCGGCTGTAGGTCTGAGTTCTTCCTCTCTGTTGCCTGTGTAGTGCTGTCAGCCACAGGCCGGGGTAGCAAGCAGGCCCTTGTCATATGCACCCCTCGGTCGTAGACTTCTCAGTCCCCAGAAATGTGAGCTGGAAAATGTCTGCTCGTTGTAAATTTTCCTGCCTGGGTTGTCCTGTTGTAGCAACACCAAGTGCGTTGACAGCTGGTGAGTATGTTAGTGCTTGGCTCAAAGCTCCGTGAGTTTCAGTGAAGACCAGAGGCCTTTACCAGGGACAGGACTGGGATCCAGCATCTGAAAGTCGGGCGCATCTTTGTGAATGCCCTGTGAATGCCCTCTTCAGTCGAGAGGGGATCCGCCACCAGGGCTGAATTCACGCCGTCTTTTAGGGCCCCACAGGTCAAAGCCAACATCCCCAGTGCCCAGCACACCCAGGACTGTGGGAATTCTCTGTCATGTTTCTGGGGGCCTCTGGTTTCCACCGTACTGCTGCAGATGGATTCAGTCAACACATCTTAGGGAAACACAGAGTGACACGCTTGAGGTGACAGTCCACCTCACTAGAATCACAAAGCATACATTATCAATATCATTAAGATAGTTCTCCAACTTTATTTCTCCAAGGCATGGCCCAGCTGCTGTGGGTTAGGGACTTGGGCCAGGGCAGAGACTGCAATTGGTAGACTGCCTGCCAGTCCAGACCTCTTGTCAGGTCAGTAGGCTTCCAAACAGTGACCTTTCATTGCTGTCTCATATGCAAAGTGAGTCAGGGTTTGACATTTTATTTCTTGTCGTTTGATTGAGCGGCTGAAATATGTCCCATTACACTGAAGTATCGTGAGGACTGATAACAGGCAGCGTGAGTGGCAGGTTGTGATTGAACGTTCCGTGCTGGAGGGACGATTTTGGGTGACTCAGGTGGGAGGTGTGTGCCTCTCCTGCTCGTTCTGCTGTGTCCAGCTTTCCAGCTCTCTGAGCATGTGATTTTCTCCATCTGGACTGTGCTGCTCCTTCCCACCTCTTGTTGAGACCATGCGCTGTGATTTCCAGTGTGTCCATTAGACCGGAATAAACTACAATACTTGCCATAGCGAGAGAGCCCAGGAACCTCAAGACTGATGCGTAACACTGGATTTCTTGTTCACAGCACTGCCTAGAGGCCGAGTGGATTTCCTGCAAGGGTCTCCCACATAGGTCTTATGCGTGGGTCTCCTACATTGGTCTCCTGCAGGGGTCTCCTGCATGGATCTTCTACTTAGGTCTCTGTGTGTCATAGAGCTGAAGGGTACTTTGGTCACCCACCTGGGCAGTGCGATGAAGTCCTGGCTTATGTAAGCCACATAGGTGAGAAAGACCACAGTTGTATTTCATTATAAAAGTGCTCGTTTTTGACCGTATGCTGTCTTACCTAGGATCTAGGAGGTGTGTGTCTTCTGTGTCTGTCTAGGAGACAGGAGGTTCCACCGTGCCTTGGAATACTGTGTTTACATCTAGTAGCCATAGGAGGAGAGATTTAAGAAAAGATCAAGATAGGAAGTCGAACCTGGAGACCCTTAACAATATCCCTTGTGTTCAAATATTTGTGAGTCTGTATTATGTGCCGATAAGCTGAGGAAAGTTAGTGTCTTTGACCCCAAGGAGAAAGAGATCATGGACAGGAATTAGTGGTCAGTTGGGAAATTGGGCTGGTGCTCCACGTGGCCTGCTGTCTAGGGACAGGCCAGCAATCTGGGTCAGGAAGGGGTGTATCAGCAGCGAGGGAACAGCATGGGGAACAGGAGTCCCTGCTGCTGTGGTAGAGAACTCTATGGGATTCCCTCTCAGAGCGTGACTTAGACTCGGAGCGTGTGCTGGTGGTAGAAGCGTCCAGCCACAGGGGTTAAGCAGTTGCTGGGGAAGTGAGCCAAGGCCAGCCGCAGCCAGAGTTCACTGTCACTATGTGGTAAGGCTGGGGCTGCCTGGGCGGCAAGGCGCCACCACAAGACACAGTGTTTCTCGGGGCAGGACTTTCTCCTCACCGCAGTGAGTCACAGTCCGGAAAGCTCAGGGGCAAGCCGGTGTTACTGTGGGTTGGCTGGTCTGTGGTCTTAGCTGAAAGATGAAAGACCAAGGTAAGCGTGTCGCTCACTCAAGGTCGAGCACTGACTGAAAGCCCGTGGCAAGGGGCGCGTAGGAGAAGGTGGCGGGAGCAAGGGTGGGGCGAGGGCTGTGCTCAGCATGACGGCTGTCGGCAGCTGGATTTGTCTGTGTCACTTGAGGCAGTGTTGATGAGGGACCAAGGGGCCTCCTGTGGGCTGATGAGCTTGCCTTGGACGCGGGCATGGGGTATTCGGCCAGAGTTTGTTCTTGGTATTTTCTAAGCAGGTCTCCTATATAGGTCTGAGTGATTTTAGATGAGACTCACGTGAGATTACTGGGACAAAATGGTTTCTCTTTCTCATCAGTAGAAGTTATGAAAGGAGCTAAAGGCTGACCCTTCCCCGTAAGGGAAAATACTGTCCCTCCTGCCCAGTGGCCTTTGTATGTTAGTCAGCATCAAAGTACTATAACAAAATACCTGAGATAACTGACTTGGTAAAACAAAGAGCTTCCTTAGCTCCTGGTTCAGGAGATTCTACTCCAAGACTAGGCAGACCCCATGGTTTGGGCCTGTCATGAAGGTCCCAGGTGGCGATGGCTGAGAGAACATGGTGAGGTGAAGTAGCTCACATCATGTTCCAGGAAGGAAGGAAGGGGCAGGGGGAGGGGATCGGGTCACACAGCACTGTCGAGAGCCTCCGTCCGGTGACATGAGGGCCCTCCCTGGAGTCCTCACCGCCCAGGGTTCTGCTGCTTCACACTAGCACACCCCTGGGGATCCAGCCGTCGCACACGGGTGTTCTGGGGACTGTCGCCATCTGGACCACAGGCTCTTCCTGTCTCTTCAGACCCTGATGTAGACACTGCGCTGCAGATTTTGCACATGCCACCCTCTCCCCATGTCCCTCCCAGTGGTCCCATTTCTCTGGGCGCCTCTGATGCCCACTAACTCCTCACTCCGCCTTGGGCTAAACCCCACAGCAGCGTCTCAGTAGAGGGAGCCCCAGGACAGAAGCTCTCGTGACCACTTGAGCTCCACATCCTGTCAGAAGAGTGGCAACATTAGATTGTCACAGGAGCTCACCGTAAACGTAACTCACTTGAATCATCCTGAAACCATCCCCTAGCCCTCACCTCCAGGCCTGTTGAAAAATGGTCGGTTACAAAACCAGTCCTTGGTAGGATGAACAGAGGTTTGCCCTTGGGCAGAGCTTTCTCAGTCCAGTTAGCGATCACTGAGTGTGTGTAGTTGATGTACAGCTTATGGCTATAGGCTAGCTTTCGCTGGGAGCCTTTGGGGAGCCGGACTCTGTTGGAAGCATGCGACGTATTTGCTGAATGCTTTTTCTTTATGCAAAGCACCGAGAAGGTAAGCAGCCTGCGGAGTTTGCACAGTGGGGCAGCGAGTACCTCTCTCTGGTGTAGACCTCCCAGCTGTCCGTGTAAAATTCCTGACATCCTTTTGACCTGGCAGTGCCTGTCCCCTCTCCAGCCCTTCGTGTCATGTTCCCAGCTCTCCGTGGTGTCATCAGCGGGCTAAAAATAACTTCCATAGCTGATGGATTATCTAACGGCCTAGGATGCCTGGAGCCCCACCTGAGGAGAGCAGGCCCAGGGGCCAGGGTACAGTTGGAGCACTGTCGAGGTGGCAGCTCCAGGGCTGAGGCTGCTGGTGCTCTGATTCTCTACCTCAAGGGCACGTGCTGGCAAAGGGCAGAGTTGTCCAGGTGGTAGGGCATGGGAGCCCTGTGCAGGCCTTCTGCTTCTGTTCCTCCCCTACTGCCTGAGGTCACATGCAGAAGCCTGCGTGGCCAAACCTCAACGACCTTGTCATTTATGCACCTGCCATTCCAGTGACGGAGAGAGGGAGAAGTCTCTCCGTAGCCCCGTTGTCACCTGTTCTTCAAAGCCCTTCGTGTCCAAAAGGCCACTTCTTCTTTGAACTCTGCTGTGAGCCCTGTCTCTGAGGGGTGTTGGCAGGCAGGCTGAGCAAACTAACTACTTGTTGTTGTGAGACACAATACCAAGCACCCACAACTCGAAGGAAGAAAGGTTTATTGTAGCTAGTGGTTCCAGGAGGTGTCAGTCCTTTCGTGGTCAGTAGAGGTGGTGGAAGGGCATGGCAGAATAGCACACGAGCTCATGTGTGAAGCAACCCACTGACGAGTATAGTACCCCGTAATACAGGTGCCTTTCAAACACGTGAGACTTTGTGGGGGCATCTCAGAGCTAAACCACAACAGAAGCTGAGCTCAGCTTGGATTGTCTGACCAAACATGGAGCTGGTGGAGTCTGTGGACAGGCTGGAAGCCTTAATGATTCCTTAGATTTATAGTCCAGGCAACGAGAATACAGCTCTCTAAATGGACCCAAATAAGAGAAAGATATCGTCTTACTTTGTTTCTGTTGCTATAACAAAATGCTAGAGACTAGGTGGCTGAGTAACAAGAAATTTCTCACCATTCTGAGATTGAAACTTCAAAATCAAGACACTGGCAGAGTCAGTGTGTGGTGAGGGATCATTCCTGGCTCACACGTGACCCCCTTTGCGCTGTGTCCTCACACGGTGGGAAGGACAAACGAGATGTCTTGGATACTTTCATAAAGACATTACTCCATTTCGTGAGAGGGGACTTAATCACTTCCCCGAGGACCATCTCCTAACACCACCACCTTGGAGGCGAGGACTTCAACTTGAACTGGGGTGGGAGCGCGGAGGCACTGACACCAGCGCAGACAGCCTGGGCAGGAGCTTGTCGGGCCGCGTGCCGGACTAACCCTTCCGTTTCCTGTTAATTCAGAACAGTAGTCCAGCAGATCTTCCGAGCATTTGGCTTCCTCCTCCATGAAGTGGGCAGTGACACTTAGGTGTGATGTTGTTACCTCTTTCCCAGGATCTTTTATATGAGCTGATTACTTGCCGAGCAAATTAATATATGTCTGTTGTCACTATTCCAATTCTTCTGAAAGCCAAGACTTTGCTGAAAATTGTTATAAAAACATTTAAATTTGGTCACCTTACACCCTGGAGCCAGTCAGCCGTGGACTGAACCCTCGGAATCATTGTCCAAATTAAACCTGTCCTCATTTCCGTTGTGAGTGTGTGCCAGGTACTATGAAGTAGCCGGCTCTTCTGTTGCTGTGAGCCCCCTCTAACTTTCTTCTAGCAGAGTGGGATTAAGAAACATCTCCGAGCAAAGCTCCGTTACACCATCTAGGGTTTCTTCCTATTAATTTTTCAGTTGAACAATTGAGTTTATTAAAAAATTAAAAGAAAATTTGAATATTATTTATCAGGTATCCCTCCAAGTGCTTCAAACAATTAACGTGAAAATGCTATTGAAATGATGAGAATGTATGTTTTTTGATATCCAAAATGGGTATTTTACCTCTTCCCATAAAACTTTAATAGCTGAATATGAGTGCTTTCCCTTCCATGATTGCGGGATGAATTATGCATAGGAAAATACCTGGTGCTCATTTCCTTATTTGCATTGCTGAGTAGATCTCCACGCTGCTGGTGTGTTTGGTGGGGCAGCAGCCAGGGACCCACCCATCATTCTCCACACAGGGGCTGTTGGAAGCCAAAGTCAGAACAGCAGAAACATTTGAAAATCACAGTGGGACTTGACATGTCGAGTAACTGGCTGTGATGGTGGATGCAATCCTAGTCAGATGCTGTGGCTTCCTGGTGATGTCTACCTTAAAGCCTGAGTCATCTCAAAAATAATCTTTCCGGACACCTTTCTTTAACAAATGTGTGGTTTCTTGTGTAAGGTAACGTGTCTGTAGCTCTAACCCCCTTGGTCCATCTGAAGTGTGGCCCTGGCATGTACCCTGATGGCTGTCTGGGGCAGAGCACAGAAGGCTCCCTTCACTGTTCATCTTACCTGCGCTTGGAATCCAACCTGCTGGTCCTGTGTAGGACAGGGTCCTGGAGCTGGATCCTTGTCTTGCCTCCTGACAAGTGGGCACTCTTGTTCTGACACATCTACTCCTGGAAGGTCTTCTGGGAGCCAGGCTTGGGTATTTGACTGTACCCTGAAGAAGCCAGCATATTGTGTATTCCCTGCTTGGGTTTTCCCTGATGTTTGGATGTATTTTCTATGGCTGGGACACATACCCGACACACAGTCACAGCTGAAGGGAGCATGTGTTTAATGTGGACAGTGATTCAGAGGGTTCAGTCCATGGCTGACTGGCTCCAGGGCAGGAGCAGCAGAGAGGAAGAGGAAGGTGGGGCAAGGATGCTCAGTTCATGTGGCCTGGCAGCCGAGCAGCAGACCAGTGCCCCAGAGGAGGGGGTCTGATGTGAGGTCGGAGGTCATATCTCTAGGACCCTCCCAGACACAACCAAAGTTTGTCTGACTAGTCTAGTTGTTTCTTATTTCAGTTGAGTCACAAAGCAAGATGTCTGATCACAAGAGGCTCCCTGGCTTGGGCTGCACTTGCTGTCCTACATAGTTGATTCATGCTGATGGTCCTTGTGGCGATGCTCCTGGCCACCATGCCCACTCCTGCTTAGCTTGGCAGATTTGTCCTGTGCTCGCCAGCGCTTCCTGCCACCAGATAAATTCTTGACACATACTGACCCATGCTCTTCCTACCCTCCGAACGTGTTGTCAGGGGAATCTGGGTGTGTGGCTGGTCCTGTCTCCATGCGGTTTGCCCAGAACCCTCTCCCATGTGTCGGCACTGCAGTCTACTCCCTGATTGGCTGGCTGTACAGGGCTTTAGCTCCAAGACTCTTTCTATGGTTGAGATCTAAAGTGGTCCCCCAAAGTCTCACGTGTGCAGAGGTGGGAAGAGGCAGGTCCCTGGGGAAAGGCCTGTTCCTGACCCAGCTCTTCTGGCTTTCTGGCTGCCACGTGTTGAACAACTGTCCCACACCATGCTCCTCTTCCATCCTGTTTCTGCCTTGGATCCAAGAGTGATGGGCTAAGTCCTCTGAAACCTTGAGCTAAATAAACCTCTGCCAAGTTTCAGGTATTGGGCACTTTGTCCCAGTAATGGGGAAGCTGGCTAGTACAACCTCTGACCTACAGAATGGGAACCGACAGAGTGAAGGGGGTTTTGCAGCTGGGCTGTGCTAGTTTTCTATGCAGCGATAAACAACGAAGAGGCAGGTATTTCTTTTTCCTTTGTGGAGATGCAGGATCCAAGGCTGGGAGTGTGACGGGATGCATCTCCTAGTTTTCCAGCAGCTCCACTGGTACCATGCCAGTCAGCAGATGTGGGCCCACTCCACTTGCAGGGGGGTTTCTTTCAAAAGACAGTTGCTTTTTAAAGTATGGAAACACGTGGCTCTCTATCAGATTAATCAGATAAACTTCTTAACTTTGCTGCAAACTCTTGAGATACTGAGCAGGTAGCCCTTGGTTGAATGATGACCAGGTCCAGGCTGGTAAGCTTCTCCGTCTTTACTCCCAGTCCAAAAACTGGAGCGACTGCGGAGCCTGCTGGGTTGCTGTCCTTGGTCCTGAGCCCAGCCTAGCCGCCATTTTGCCCAGGGTGCCTTTGGCTGGAGCCCACTGCTGGGATCTCAGCAGGGGTGCCCTCTCTGTCTCCCTGGGAAAAATAGCTCTGCAGTGGCAAACAGGTGACTTCTCTGTTCTCATTCCCACGTGTGGGACCTCCATCTGTCTGTCCTTTCAACTCCTTTCCAAACTTGGCTTCCAGTGAGAGGGATGTGGAGGGGAATTTCCTCTTTGTTTCATTATTTCCTGACACTCCAGTACCAAAGCCCACGTCACTAATTGGCACAGGGATGAAAATTTGCATTTTCATATGCAAAATCTGGCTCTTGATGTTTAGGACTGCCCACCTGTAACTAGTCAATTCTGTATAGATTCAGGAAATTGTCTTGTGTGTCTCGTAGCACCTAGGACCTTAACCCCAACTTACTGCACTAAGTTAACAGCCCTCGACTAGCAAGAAACTCACACCTCGATTGTTAACTTGCATTAATACATCTCTCTAAGCATCTGTTCCTCCCAAGTCCAGACTTTGCTAGGTCCTTTAGCAGATGCCAGGGCAGAAAAATAAGGTATTTCTACCCTCAAATTGTTTACAGAGGATAAATCTAGACTAAAGTTAAGTGATAAAATTTTAAATACAGAAAACTCTGTAATGTCTGAAGCTAAAAGAACATTCTAGATGGGGGTGGATGAAAAGTGTTTGTGGGAGGCATGGCACTGAAAATGGATCCTAAAGAATTATTATTTATTTATAAGAAGCCTGTTCTTCTCAGACAAATAGATAAATACAGTCATGAAGACCATTTAGAAGTAAAACAATAGATTTGAGAAGAAACATACATCCAGAATCTCTCAAGACATATATATATATATATATATATATATATATATATATATATATATATATAAAATATATATATCAACCAAAAAAAGGTAGCAGTATGTTATCTTAGTTTATTAGTTTATTTTCTCTATCTATAATAGAATTGGTCAAGATAAAACAAAAAATCTGGAATTGAAACAGTTATGGGCCCTCTTAAAAATTTAAGAGTAAATTAGAATAAGATGTTTTAAACAAATTATGGCCAAACCGTTGATGCCTGATAAAAACTAGGTTCTGGTAAATGATTTTACTATGTATCGGGTTTTCCTGTTATTAAATCCAAATAGGATAACAGTGATAAATTCATAGACAATGCACTCAAATCCAATTTTGTGGATGTTTTCTTCAAAAGGAAGAGGGCATACCCCCAGATTATGTTAGCTTCCTGCAAAATTGTTTTTAACTATGTCGTAATGCAGTCGATGTTTGCTGCAATCAGATATTTTGGCTTCATCTAGCAAAATAACTCAAAGAATCCATTAGACCGCCAGTGAATGCACAACTTAGGCCAGCCTCCTCCCCTGACCTTTGGACGCTGGGGACCAATTTCGTGGGAGACAGTTTTTGCATGGATCGGGGAAAGGGAGGTGTGGTTGTGGGATGATTCAGGTGCTTTATGTTGTGCATTTGATTTCTGTTATTACATTGTGACACATAATGAAATTTTATTATGACTCCCCATAATGTCGACGCGTGTCTGCAGCCGTTCCCCGGCCCTAGGATTGCCACTTCAGCTCCTCCTCGTAGGCTGTCACGCGTTAGATTCTCACAAGGAGCATGCAGCCTGTATGCCTCGCACACGCAGCTCCCAGTAAGGTGAGCCCTCCTGTAGAAACTCGGGCTCCTGCCAGTGTGACGGGAGGCAGCAAGGCAGAGGCAGGTAGTGGCCGTGAATGCGCACAGGGCTTTGTGCCCTGGCCTGCCCCGCACTTCTTCGGTCTGATTCTTTCCCAACGTGAGGAAGAGCTGCCGTGCAGGATGAAACGCCCCATGGGGAGTCACTGCGGTCTGTGCCTCCCAGTGCCAGTGGCTGCGCAGTCTCCCTCTCAGACTCTACTCTGGGGATTGCTGCGGTCTCACGTGGTGGCAAAATTGCGCAGATCTTGGTTCCGCATCCCCGTGGCATTTCTCCCAAGCTCTCACTGCTGCTCCTGGGCAGTCCTGACCCTGGCTTGCTTCCCTCCGGCTAATTTTATACTTACTTGCTAGCTTTCTAACCGCGTCACCCCTCTTACTACCCGCCTGTGACTCCATAGGGCCCGACGTCCATCACCGCTCTCTTTTGAAGTAAATAACAGAAGGAGAGATCTGTAGGAACTTTGGAGTCGTTCATCAGAGCTGAGTGGGTGCAAGATAGGCAACCACCCAGAGACAGGATTCTTAGACAGAGGAAAGGGCTTTGGTGGTAGAGACTTTATCATCTGCGCCTCGGGGATTAACGACAAGCTGAGGGCATCAGAGCAGTGAGGCCAGGGCTGGGGACCAGGGTCTCAGGGCATCTGTGCAATGTCAGACACCCAGCCTCCGCTGTCAAAGGCGACCAGTCCTTGGTACAGTGGCTGTGTAGGCACCGATGCCCTGCGGGTCGGCGTCCTGCCTGTGGGTTGCACAGATGGGACGTGTGGGGATGCGAGCCAGGACCAAGCAGAGCCCAGCCTCCTCCTGGCCTGCCCCGTCCTGGCCCACCTTCTGGACTGCGGCCTGGCCTGGCTCCGGATTGGCAGGCTGCCTGTGCTGATGCTGGCATCCAGCCTCTTCCCTGTGGTCTTCCGATATCCCACATGCCACCTCCTGGCTTCAGGGGAGAAGGAAAATCTCTCTGCTGAGTGTTTTGCAAGTGTTACTTAGGAAAATGTGTGATTCTGTTCAACGGGAGCTTAGGGGTGTGTAGAAAGTGTTGGCTTCTCCAACTGTTTACAAAGAAAACGGAAGCCCGGCCCTGTGGCATGGGCCTGTGGTCCCAGCACTCTGAGAGGTTGAGACAGGCAATTTGCCAACTTGATGAGCTCTTCTCTCAAAGTAAAAACACAGCTACTACAACTAATAACAGTAATTAATGGTAAAGTAAAATGGGCTGGGCCTGTAGCTCAAGGCTCTGAGCTCAGTCCTCAGTACCACAGTAATAAGTAAACGCACAAATAAATAGGAAGCAAGACCCAGGAACAGCTGTAAAGGGGCCGCCGGAAGCCTGGCTCTGCTGCTTAGGGTCGCTGCGCTGTGGGCCAGGGCGGAGGGCCCTGCCGGAGCCGCGGGGGATGAAGAGCTCAATGCAGTGTGCGTGAGTGGGGCGGGTGGGAGGGTCCTTCGCCGTCTGACCGCGCCTCGGGCTCCCGCAGCAGGTGCTGGCCCATCACCCAGGCAGCCACTCCAGTGTCTCTCCTTCCCGGGAGCTCTCTGCGCCGCCCCCTCCCCAGCTTCTAAAGGATCCATTGTCTTAAGAGCGGTAGCACTGAGTCGTGATACCCTAAATGGACTCTTTCCTGGATCCAGCATCCACGTTGTCCAGAACTAAAGAGCACTTCGCAAGGTGAGAGTCATCAAATGATTTAAAATTTGTTTCCAAATCTTGCATTATTTTAGACAAAGTAAAGTGCCGCCATCCACTGAGAGACCCTCGCCTTGTTCTGCCTTTATTACATTTAGCCACTAAGTCATACATTTTCTTCTTGTTCTTCTTTTTTGTGGTACTTGGGATTGAGCCCAGGACCTTGGCATTCAGCTGTGTCCCCAGCACTATTTTTATTTTTTATTTCAAGAGCAGTATCTGGCTAATTTCCCCAGGTAGAGGTCAACCTTGTGATCCTCCCGCCTCAGCCTTGCTTAAGAAGCTTGAAAAGAAGGCAGGCTTGGTTGCAGATAACAGGAGTGCCGGGTGCCCGTGTAGACACCTCCTAAGAGACTGTCTTCCGTCAGAACAAAACCTTCTGCCCCAGCTTCGCCTTGCTTTGTCCTGAACCAAGAATGTGTGATCTTGTGTTGCTCTGAGCCGCGATCTTCAAGCAAAGAGCGGTGACGCTTAAAGAACTCTTGATCTCAGAGAAATGACAGCATGAGATCCTTCCTGGCTCCTGCCCCTTCCTTCATCCCCAGCGCCTGAGCGTGGACCTCGTTGCGCAGATGCTGCACTGGGAGTGGGTGGTAAAGGCAGGTTAGCTGGGATCTCCGCCCTCGTGCAGGACATGTAGTTCTTTTGAAGGGTGCAGGGAAGGAGGAAACCATACTTTGGAAGAAAGAGGGCTCGGGAAAGGAGGCAGTGGCATCCGGGCTGGCTGAATCCACAGCCAACATCGCTCCTCGGTGGACTGCACACAGATAGATCCCCGCAGGCCGGGCTCTGGTCCTTCCCATGAGAAGTGGGGCTGCCAGGTGACCCTCCGATCAAACTATCAGCTGCATCTGAGCTCTGAGCCTGTCTCTGTGATGGGGGCCACCTCTCCTTCTGGTCCTGCCCGTGGCAGCCGGCTCACCGGCTCTGTGTGCCTTGGGTTGAGCCTTCAATATACCTCATCCTACAGAGGGTGAGACAGAGCAACCAAACACTCAGGGGAGAGACTTGGAAGCAAACGAAAGAGCCAGGGAGAACAGTGAGGACCCAGCAGGGGAATCTGCCCGTTCTTGAGATCACTGTTTACAAAACAAAGCTAAGCAGACCCCCATGGCCTTCACTCCTTCTTTTTTTTAACTTCTGAGATTCAATTAGAAAGTAAGAGTTAGCTCTTGGAAGTTCAGATGAGACTGTGCGGGGAAGAAGTGTGAGTAATTCAGCAGCGCGAGGCTCGAGGCTCGCAGGGAAGGCTGAGCAGGACTCAGCCAGCGTTCAGTGCACGGAGGCAGAGTCTGAGGAAACCAGCAAGGAAAGAAGCAAGGCCAGGGTTTTAATCCAGAAAGTGGGATATTTAATTAGTACTGGCAGTAGAAGGGGAGACCCAAGGGAGCAGAAGGACCCATTAGCCAAAAACACATCTAATCTAGACCCAAGTAGAGCCCAAGTCTTGAGTGCTAGGTGGCTTCCCAGGGTCACGAGGGCTAAGTGGAAGCGCATGGACCTCAGGACAAGTGTGTGGGGGCACTTAGAAGGTCATGTTAGCTGACACTGTCCTCGGTCTTCAGAGAATGAATAAAACAGGAAACCGCACAGACCGAGGCTCTGGCCCGGTGCAAGGAGGCAGTGTGGGAAGACATGCTGCCCCTTGTGGGAGAACTAGCTTCACCGGAATCTGTACCAGGGAGAGGCTCTGTCAGGCCCCGCGCAAAGTGAAATCCTTTCCAGCTGTGAGAGTAAAACCTTCCAGCCTTCCACAGGCCTCCTGCGGAAAGAGGAAGTCGCTTGGGTTCGCCCTCCAGCAAAACCAACCTGAAGATGAGGACACAGGAGGATGGGGCTGAGCAGGGGTGGAGAAGTCAGAGTTCCCTGGGAAGAGACCCTGGACGGCAGATTGGTTTGTCCATGTGATTTTGCAGGCTGTGACAGTGGCGTGTCTGAGTTAGAGCAGAAGTCCGTGGCTTTGGGGAGGTTGCCTGTGAAGATGCAGACCGGGTTCCAGTTAGCTCCTGATGGCAAGAGGGAGAAACTCAATGAAAAGGACTCGGGTTTCAGCTCCCAGCCCAAGGTCAAAGTCCATTTGAAGTTCTGGGGAAAAATTCTCCTCGAGTAGTATGGTCTAAATGTCAGTTAAACTAAGCTGCATTCCTAGGGAAAAGCCAGGTTCATTTTGATTCCAGAGAAAATGAGGTTAAATAGTATTTGTGATACTGGAATTTTAGAGGGGTAGTGAATTCTGTGAGAAGTTCCAATAAAGTTATTGAAGTTGCAGGATGAAGTTATAGACACAACCTCAAAGGCTTAGCCATGGATAATCAGGAGATAGGAAATATTATCAGTCTGGGTAAAATACAAAGATACAGTGCCCAGCATTTTAGAATGGAATGGTTGAAACGTGTTCTTCCCAGGTGTGGTTTCAAAAGATGATTAGCGCTGACAAAAAGAATCTTAAAACACTCTTAGATGAGATTAATCAGAGAAACTAATTAGAACTAATCCCCAGAACCAGGGATGTAAGTTTGGAAATGGGTACAGGTGTGCTGCAGCCACAGCCATCAGATAGAGGTCAGTGAAAAACCAGGGAAGGGTGACACCACGTGCTGTTTAGTAACATGGGAAGGACCAGCGGGAATATTACCACTGCAGGTGGGTGACAGTGGCTACTGTCTGGAATGTGTTGGAGGTCTTTTAGTGGTCGATATTTGTCTCAGAATTACTTTGTTAAAAAATCACTCATGGAAATCTGTTTCTTAACCAAAGTAACTTTGGACATCTTGGCCAGGTAGGTGAACCTCCGTCAATGGAACGACCAGCAGCGTATTGTGTGATTGAAAAGCACACACACACACATACATAAACACCTGTGAAGTGTGTTATCCACCAAATTCATCCCCCACTCAGGACCTTCATGGAGACTTGGAGCTTCTTAGTGGATGGCTCTGTCACTCGAACTGCCAAGTCATGTCTTGCGTTTTGACTCCTACATGTAGATCTTTCTGTTGTCTTGCCAACCTAAGAGGAGCCCCTTTGTCTCGTGATGAGTATGTCATGCTTACATCTTAGTGTTCTTTTTGTTTTTTGTTTTTGCTTTTGGAGTCAGAGTCTTGTTTTATAGTTCACGTTGATCCTGTACTTACTATGTAGCCCAGGTGGAACTCATAGAAACCTTTCTGCCTCAGCCTCCTGATTGTTTCTGTGCCTGGGCAATCAAACTCAGGGTCGTGCACTTGCTAGGCAAGTGCTCTAATTGCTGCTCTTACCCCAGCCTTTATGTCTTAGTTCTTATCTGGTGGATATGGATTTTAGAATTAACATACTTGGGATTTCCCCCATTTCCAAGTTCCAGGTTATTTATTTATTTATTTATTTATTTATTTATTTATTTATTTTTAAGTGACGGTAACAAGCTGAGGTCAGCTCTTGAGCAGTCACAGATGTCAGGTGAATTACCTGATTAGTACATGTGTAAACAACAGTGTTCTTGATCCCAGCAACTGGGATGGGGTAAGGAGGTCACAGGGCAGAGGAGCAGGAATCAACCTGCCCGTGCCATGTTTCCTGGATGTCCGCCTTTGAGCCCCTATACAGGCTACTTCCCATTCCCCTGTGTAGGGAGTTTCACCCCTCCCCCACCGACTCCTAGGCATAAAAGACAAATGAATATCCTTGCTATGCGATATTTAACAAGTTACCTTGTGGGGCTGCTGCTAAATTTAAACAACAGAGTGAATGCAGAGCACTCACCTATCAGGTACCAAGTCCCGATGGCCAGATACAACATAATAGCTTGAAGAGCTCATCAGCAGTATTACCTGCATAGGATCTGTGAGTACTTATTTGCAGGCTTAAGTAGGCTGCATGATTCTCTTAACCACTGGGCCATGTAACCATCTTTTTAAAATTACCAAAGATACATGACTTGATTAGCTATTTCCAAGAGATAGACAAATTGTAACAAGATATTGTAGAGGAGATGGGGTGAAAATTTTGTGCTTAGTACAGGAACTCACGTGGTTAAGAAAGGCTGAAGAGAAAGCAGATACTTGGGGTATAATTTATATTTGGAGTCTCAAACAGTTGAAGGGTATGGAGTTTGGGCCATGAAAGATGAACTGTGAACCATACCCACAGCTAACAGTACCACGTGGAGAACTTGATTGCCCCGGGCTCAGCTGTTATGTCAGCTGCTCTTACCGCAGAAGTAGCAATAAATAATATAGTAAAAGGGGTCAGAGAGAACTTCAGGAAGTGTTGGGTATGCTTCTAACCTGGATTGTGGTGTTGGCTATGTACTTATCCCCGAATTTGTTGAGATAGACACACTGAATGCATACAGCTTGTCATATGGAAGCCATATCCTTAATAAAATGGTTAGAAAAAAAATTTGAGAGATTAACTTTGAGGATTTTTTATTAAAATGTTATTCTGGTAGAAAGCTTTTAATAGATATTTCTTATCTATTATCTAGATAGATAGCCTACATTAACCATGGTATGGAAAGAATATAATTTTCCCACATTTATTTTCTTTAGATCTTTAAATTGGCTCTTCAGATTTGACATGTCAGCCAAATTGTAATTGTCTGCAGTTATTAAAATGTAATCTCTTTTTGATGAGAATCTGACATTTTAAAAATTGGAGCTCATGTCATTATTTTGTGAGAGTCCTGAATTATAACTATTTTCCTCACATCACAGAGCACGCCATCTACTCCAGATCTACTTGCCTGTTACATTTTAATTGAGGCAGAAGGGGAAAAAGCCACTCAGTTATTCGATTAATCTCAATAAAAAAGGCTAGTTCAAAACCTACACATGATAATTAGAGTCCTTAACTATAAATTATTAATTAATTAACATTCTGGATTATACATTTTGCAAGGTGCTTTCATTAAAACTAACTTTATTAAATGAAAATTAATTGTACAAAAAAATGAGCAGTGAGATGGAGAGGCTTACCCTAGTATAAGGCTGTTCGTTACAGGAAGGGAGTGAGACCACGGGAGGCACCTGCTGGGATGGTGCTTCCTTTCGGAAAAGGGCATAAGGGTCCTCCTCCTGGCCGGCCTCCCTTGGGTGGCACGGGGGTGGAGTTGGATAAACTGCACCAACTCCTTCTGCCAAAACCCCTGCTTCTGTCAGGATGAAGGAACATGTCAGTAACACTGACAAAGACAGAAGGCCAGCAGGACAGGACTAGAGCAGGGAGCAGGGGGTCCTGGCCACGTGGCCTAGGTTTTCATTCTGAGGTGCGATAAGAAAGGTCAGGCCTTGGGGAGAAGTCAGGTGAGAGCATCCCCTTCCAGAGCACTTCCTCAGTGACCCCCACACCCTCAGTGACCCCCCCACACACCCTCAGTGATCCCCGTGTCCTCATTGATCCCTCCTCCCCGCCAGGCCCCACCTCCCAGCAGCCCTTGAAGTCCATAGGTAATCAACTGCATCCAGATACACGAGACTCTTGGGAGACGTTCCACACCCATCACACCCAGTTACCTAAAGAATCACAACTCACGTGGCCTAAGGGTCTTCCCCTGGTCCCTAGTGGCCTTCTTTCCTCTTGGGACGATGTGATTTACTGTCTTAGGGTTT
>PVKB01003728.1:100750-162570 GCA_004027205.1 Ctenodactylus gundi
GTTCTGTAGAATCTCCTCAGAACTTAGGCCAGAGCTGTGTGTGGCTCGCGGCAGAGCAGGCACATTGCCAGAATGGTGTGGTGCGGTCTGCCCTTTCTTTCAAGACTCCAGGGCACCGCTGGGAAGGCAGAGCTGAAGAAAATAAACCAACTTCGTGACACCTGAAATAGCCATATGGTCTTGCCGTGGTCAGAAGTAGGTTTATGTCCTCTCTGTGGGGATCTCTTCTGGCCAACAGTGGTTCTTGTGAGTCTTTGAGGGAGATAGGCGTGCGCATAACGTGTGTGTGGGTGTGTGCGGGTGAACGACTGTCTGTCCATAAATTGCCCTTAGCTACTGGGTAGCTGAGAAGTACTGTGCTCCTACTCCCCGACCAGGGAGCAGAGTGCCAATCTCCTGCATATTTGTTAATTCCAGACTTTCCAAATATTTCCAAACCGGAAGGGCAGAACCTAATTGTCAATTTCAGCCTTGCCAGTACTAAGAGAAACAGGACGTGCCCCTTCTCCCGTCGTGATTTGTCTGACGACGTGTCGCTGCGTGCCCTTTGCCCATTTCCCGCTCCGCGACCTCACGTCTTGTTACTGCGCCCATCTCCGCAGATCATAGCCTTGCAGACCGTGGTTAGCAAACGCGAAGTGTAAATTTTCATGTCAACCTTGTTTATTGTTTTTTTCTGTACAGAAGCTTAATTTTTTGTGTTTGAAGTTATTAATCTTTAAAAAATGTTTTCTGACATTTTGTTATGGGGAGAAGCTGCACTACATAATTCAGGCTCAATTATATAACCAAGCTTATAAATATATCATCAAGTATTGTACTCTTCAGTGGCATTTTTTTTTTACATTTTGATATTGATCCTTTGATATTTTTATTTTTGAAATGAGGTACTGATAGAGCTTTATTTTACTTTGACAGTAGCTAGCCAGTTTTAAGGCTACTCATTAATAATGCATTTTATCCTACTTCTTAGAAAATTATTTTTACCATAAACAAGTACCCTATGTAATTTTTTACCCCGTGTCTTAGAAATTTGTCTTTGTCATACAATAAAAATGCCTTGGTACTAAGATGCCGGGGCTCAGACCTACCACGTCCCCCCGGAAGGGTCCTGTGTCTGGAAGATGACTGGCTCAGCAGTGGACCCCTCCACTGAGTTCAGTAGCTGCATGTGCGCCTAGGGATGGGGCCAGGAGAGAGGCGGCTGCTGAGGGTGTGGCTGGAAGGGTGGGTTCATGTCCCGTCTCCTCCCCTTGATCTCTGTGCTTCCCAGCCTCGATGGGATGCGTGGCTTCCCTCCGCGGGCTGTTCTGTCATGCCCTTTGGCCCTGGAGCCAGCCAACTCTGGGCTTACTGCTCTAGGATCCTTTAAGTTGTGGTGTTGGATTCTGTGTCCCAGTGATGGGAAAGTAGCCAGCACATAACAGCAGGTGAAAATGTGGTAGTAATTGTGAAGAGGCGCATGGAAGGTGCAGCTGTTAAAATAATATCCCACCCAGCCATGTCGTCGACATTCTACATCCGAGTGAAATCGCCAACTCACGGGGGGAACGTCGCATTGCCCCAGTGGCCGCAGAGGGGACAACGGCCGCTGTGGTGCTCAGCATCACTCACCCTGTGCGAATTGGCTCCTGTGTGCCTGGCACCATGTTAGGAACTGTCGACCCACTGGTGCCCCCAGCACACACAACCTTTGGTCTTGGAGGTTTCTCCCTCTGCAAGTTGACTCTGTAATGAAGTTTCTTTGGGTCCATAAAGATCAACAGTGTCAATCAGTGAGTCTTGGCTTGAGGGCTCCTTGTCTCCTGCAGATAGCGTTATCCTATGGAGATGCTCCCGGAACGTTCCACTGACTGGGGAGTTTGGATGGGAAGGGTGATGCGTCGTCACCCACACGTTGCTTGTGGGGGAGACAGGGAAAGGGCCACCTCACAAAGGAAAATGGATGGTCACTGTCTCAGGGACGCACTATGCAAGTATGGTAAATTTTTGTAACTTGGATACCTTTGTCACATTTTATGAAAATTCTTTTTGAGGTTTTTCTAAGGAAGATACCCAGAGTTCCTCCTCTGGTTGGTCTCTGTTCTGTTTCCAGTGCATTTTTTTTTCTTTATTTTTGGCGTGGAGATTTTGTTGAATCTCAAATCCTATGAAGCTTTTGTCAGTCTTACCTGAGAGGGTATTATGCAGATGGTGCGACGTAAGTGAGGGATTAAAATTCCTCTACATTAATATTTATTAACCTAGGTACTCAAAGGATATCTTCTCTTGCCAGACCCAAGCAAATGAGATGGGACGGCTCTCACAGGCCGCTGGATATCACTGAGTTAGTTGTTACTAATAATGTAATTGTGGGCCAAGTTTTCCCCAAAGGAAAAGTGAGCTGGTGGGGTGCTGCATGTTTGCTGAAATTGAAAAACCTCTAGGTAAGGAAATAGCTGATTTATTCTGTTTACTTCTCTCAGCTGTCTGTGGACTCGCCAGGCCATGCTGATATCACATAATTATCTGCTGTCTCACTTGATTCATTATTTAGTGGGCATGTTGCTGTTTTTAAAAAATCACTAACTAGATCCTATGCTACTTCAGGAAAGACTTGGCCTTGCTTTCCACCCCTTCTTACCCTTGTCTAAATATCCCAAAGTAGTAAAGTCAACTCTGGAGGGGCAGAAGATGTCCAGTAATTAGTCAGAACTTTATTACAGAGTCAGCTCCTGCTGCCTAGTAGTGGGTTAGAGCTCAAATGTTCCCTCTGAAGTCTGTGTCTGAAACTGGGGCCTGGCTGGAAGGGGCGGGTCCCTGGGGCTGTGGTCTGGGAGGATATATTCTTGTCCTTGGCTTCTCTCTTTGCTTCCCGCTTCCTGGCTGCCAGGTGGTGCACAGCTTTCCTCCCCCGGAAGGCCTCTGTCATGCCCTTTTCCATGGTTGCATAGACTGAAACTCTGAACTCAAGTAAACCTTTAAGAGATCCCATAAGAGTTTTGGGTGTTGAGTGTTGTAATCCAGTGGCACAAAAATGACACACATAGTGACCAACCCTTCAGGCACTGGAAACCAGCAGTTGTTTAACTCCTAATGCACTGGGTTGGCAATTTCAGGTTGATCAGAGCTGAGCAGCTCTTTGGTATCAGTTAGGCTTTCTGGTGTGCCTGTGGTTGCTTTGGCTATGCTATGAGATGGAGCTTCTAGGGCTACCAAGGGTACTGGAAGAGAGAGAGAGAGAGAGAGAGAGAGAGAGAGAGAGAGAGAGAGAGTGAGTGCAGGGACACAAGCTCCTCATTGCTGAGACTCAACTGGCTCAGCCTCCCTAGTGGCATGTTTTTATGTTCTCGTTGGTAAAATAAGTCACAAGGCCACCTAACAGTCAGTGCACTTTCCGGTGGAGGAGAACAAGAGTCACATTGTATACTCTGGGAGCCTGACACAGGAGGCTCTTAAGTTTGAGCCCAGCTCAGACAGTTTAGTGATTTGGCAAGACACTGTCTCAAAATCAAAAACTAAAAAAAATTTTTAAAAAAAGGGCTAGAGATGTGGCTCAATGAGGAGGCCTGTATTAGTTTGGGTTCCTTCCAAAAGACAGAATTTACAGATCTTAGCACAAAAGGGGCTATTAGGAAGGCTTACAAATGCAAGGATAGATGTGGTCCAAGATGGCTGCTCAGCCAAGCAGTAGATCTCCCATCCGGGACTGCAGAGCAGCCGGTGAGGTGAGAGTCTGCTGTAGATCTCGGTGAAGATCCGCGACTGAAGGGCCGCAACAGACACACAGGCACAAGTCGAGGCTGGAGCGAATCTGGGCTGACGATCTGCGGCGTCCATAGAGAATCGCGAAGGCGAGAGCTTCTCGGAGGAAGAGCCAGAACAATTGTCCCTCTTCCTCCCTTTTATACCCTTGGAGTTCCAGTTGGCCCTCCCACATCTGGGTGGGTGCTCTTCTCTCATTGGCCAGCCCACAAGTGACTCGCACTCTAATCCCAACAAGTTCTTGAACCCCAGTCTAGGGAGGCTGACAAATCCTAATCCTAACAGAGGTTTGGGTCCTAATTCCATCAAGCTGACATAATCCCATCAAGGGACACAAAGCCCTATACTTGATCTCCAGGGCCCCCCAAAAGAGAAAAAGCCACATTGCCCAGGGCACAGGTACAGAGAGGGGAGTAACCACCACTGTTTGTGATCTAACACATGTTGTAGACATACCCTGTGAGCTGATTGGGATATGTACGTGATGCGGAAGTGCTGTCTTCCGAAGAAAACCATTCCGGTGGCTATCTTTGATATTGGTATCAAAAGTAGAAAAAATGTAGGTATCTTAGGGGTGCATTTGATGATGGCATGATCTTCCTCTCTTTATTTCCACATTAAAAAAATAAAAAACCTCTTAGGCCAGGCCCGGTGTGCAGGCCTGTCACCCCAGCATTCTGGGGGTTGAGGTGGAAGAAGGCCAGGTCCAGCCGGGGGAGCTGAGTGATGTAGCAGGACTAGATCTCAAAATTTAAAATAATAATACAAAATGGGCTAAGAAGGTAGCTTAGCAGGAAGGCCCTCGGTTTAATTCCCAGTCCAAAAAGAAAAATGTTTTAGAAATGACTTCATCTGACTTTGAAAAGGATCAGCTTTATAGTACCAGGGACCTTCCGATTTGGGCTGTGCAGTTGGGCACCACCAAGGAGATGCAGAGAAAATGACCAGTGATGTCCCCGAGGCAAGTGGGCACTGCCCACGCTAGTCGCACCCCACAGCCTTCAGTTAGTGCACATATTCCTAGGGGTGTGTGAGCTCCTGGGGGGGCTTGGGGTTCCAGGTCCTGCAGGGCTCTGATTCACCCCTGAGGGGCTGTCTGTCTTGGTACCATATACCTGCCCTTTGCTCCTTAGTTTTCTTGTGCATAAACACCAGGCGGTGTGAGGGTCAAGCCAACACCATGGACTTGGCCATTGGCACCTGTTAGGAGTCTCAGTGCTCATTCCTGTCGGTTTTATCTGCTTGAATATTTTTTGTGTGTTCTGTGTGTGTGTGTGTGTGTGTGTGGTACTAGAGATCCAACATAGGATCTTCACACTGAGCTATATCCCCACCATATATATATATATATATATATATATATATATATATATATACACATATATGTATATGTTTTGATTTTTAGATAAAATCTTACTAAGTTGCCCAGGCTGGACATGAGTGTGTGATCCTCCTGCCTCAGCCTCGCAGAGTGCTGGGATTGCAGGCCTATGTCCCCTGGCCCAGTTCTCTGTCTGGCTAGGTGCTCAATGCAGGTCATAGCTGTACCCTCCTTGGCACCTGGCTGAGAGGGGTCTGTGGCTGTGTGAAGCCACTGCTCCGCAGACACATTTAGCATTGGAGAACTGCATTTAATTTTACCATGACTTAAATTATTTATAGCTGTTCAGTGTTCGTGGTGGTAAACCAAGCCGACGCCACAGTGATCTTCCATCCCCTGCGTAGTGTTTTTATTCACACGAGGCATTGAATGAGCGTGTACTGCTTTGGCCTATTGACTGAGGGTGGACAGGTAGCTGACCCTCGGCCCAGCCTGTTCGTTATGCCTTTCATTCAGAGCCCTGGGTGTACATGAGTATGCTTGCCTCTAGCGGGCGCTGGAGTCCCCACCCACAGACCGGAAGACCATCCTCTTCATTTCACCACTCAGGGTTTCACCGTCTTCCAACGGCGCCACCCTTCGGGCCAAGCCTAAACTCACGTACCTGTTTCTGTTTTATTAATATGCATAATGTGCAGTACATAATGTTTGCACATTGAACTTGAGCATTCGTGCACATATACATCTCCTTTGTAACACTTCCCATCCTAGCTAGAATACGCTGTGTTTCTGGGCAGTGGTGACTCCTGTTTAAGGCAGAAGTTCCATTATTCCCAAAGGCCCCAGGACTTCGGTTTTGGTGCACCAACGCAGAATGCTAGCTTTCAACTCTGCAGTCGAAACTTTTCCCTAAACACGGAACCAGCCACAGTGTCGACTTAACAAAGGGTCCACCTACTCGAACCCCACTTCTGTGTAACGCAGATGTCTTTGGCTTGAACAATAGGAGAATTCCATCTCCAATAAGGCCTTGCTGCTAACTGAGAATTAGTGTGTCTCCCAGGACAGGGCAATCGAGAAAAAAATGGCATTTTATGTTGACATAATTATTGTGGTTTATTTTCAGGGACATAAATGATAACGATTTAGTTGACTAAATTTAACACAACTTAAAATTACATGTAGTCACTACAGACTGGGCCAGGGGTGTCAGAGAAAATGCAAGCTATTAACTGTTTGAAACTTTTTCCATTTTTTTAAGTGCTAGAAACTTTACTTGAATTAAAATTTGCATGAACCTTCATTAAAAAACTGAAAATAGAGTTGTCTTTTCTGCTTGCTGCTTGTGACAAGACCTTGTGTCTGTGACCACAACCCTGTTACCCTCCTCGTGTTTTTGAGGGTTTGGGGGGAGCCCACCTGATGCAAAGCTTAATCTTTAACGTGACTTGGAGGTCCTGGAGAGAGGACACAGTCCTGATGTGTTCTGTGTTCACCTTGGTGACTCGCTCACGTTAGCCCTGTGCCTGCATGTCCCCACGCAGGCCTCTGGCCTGGAGTCCTCTGACGGTGGCTTTGGTGTACCAGGAGCCGTGAAGCCTGGTTTTGGGCGTAGATCTCCTTCTGTTCCTGGGGCTCTTGATGTCAGTTTCCCGCCTGAACTCTTCTTCGTACCGTGTGGGAACTCGGCTGCGTCTTCCTCCCAGCGCTACCTCTGTTGCAGCCTGGAAGCTTTAATACTTTGTGTATTCATTTCCATTTGTCTCAAGACGTGTGTGGGTTTCTTTCTGAGTGAGTCTTTCGCTCGTAGGTAACGCCAGGATTCGTTGTTTAAGCCAGGCCTGGCGGCATGCCCACGTGATCTCAGCACTCGGGAGGCCGAGGCAGGGGAGCAAAAGTTGGAGTTGTATATGAGCCGTTTAGTGAGATCTGTCTCAAAATTGAATAATTTAACAAAGGGAAAGCCTTGGGTTCAGTCCCCAGTCCCACACACAAAAAGCGTGTGTTATTTAATGTCCAACTACCTGTGAATTTTCTGCCTTTCTGCCATTATTGATGCCTCATTTCTCACTGGTGTGGTTAGGGAAGACCCTGGTAGCGTCTCAGTGCCCGACAGTTTCTTAGGGCCTGTGGGCCCCATGTGCCGTCTTTCCTGAAGAAGATTCTGCCAGTCTTCTGCTGCCGCAGGGACTGCGCTGGAGCAGCTGGGCGGCCCCGGGAGCCTGGGAGGTCTGCAGGGTGGTTCCGTCCACTCCTTCCATATTGATTTTGTCCTAGGCAGTATTCAATGTGGGTCGGCAAGGTCGCCTGCCCGTCATGTGGCCGCCTTCTCCTCTTGTCTGTAAACACGTGCTTTATGTATTTCAGTGTGCGATGTTGACGTAGGTATGGTACAAATTAATATATCGCTGTGTGTATGAATCGGGAGATGAGCTATATCTGTATAAATGTGTATCTCTACATAGGTACAGATACCTTCCTGAAGGACCAGTCCTTTTACCGTTTTTTCCATTGTCCTTCTCCATCCCGCTGAGTCATAAATATTTTGGATATTTCATTCATGTTTTATACCCAGTAAGAAAATTCTACCTTTTGTTGCAATACATACAGAAATGGGTTTAGTTTAATTACTACCTCTCTAGTCACATCACTGACCATCTTTGTAGCACTGTGTGGTTGGGAGGATATTGGGTAGACTACTTCAATACTTGCGTTTGCTCCTCTGTGCAAGAACGGCCCTAACATGCCATGTTTTATAGGAAGTTCCGGTTTTCATGCGATGCAGCTGCTTGGGTGTAGACATGACCTCAGTTGTGGGTACGCAAAGCAATTTATTGCAGAATTGGTGGCTAGAGAAGAATTTCTCATGGCCTGGTAAATTTGGTTGAATATAAGTAAGTGTGTAAAAACTAAACAAAGATTCATGTATGGTGACATCGAAGACTTTGATGTCAGTTATTATTTAAATGACAACTTTATTATACCTGTAAAAATGATACACAGTCACTGTAAAACATCCTGGCAGTGAGAGGAAGTATAGAGAAAGGAATGAATCACCTGTGATCCTCACCAGGGGGGATGGGGCTACTAGGTGAGTACGTGTCAGGTCCTTCGCCGCTCAGATTTTTAAGGAAAAGGAAAAGGAGGAAGAAAATAGGAAAAAAAAACCTTACAGATCTAGATTTAGATCATACAGATTGCTTTTAATTTAAAAGTTATGTTTCATAATCTTTGATTTTATCAAAGGGGGGAAAAACTAAAGAAGAGTTCAAGTTTAGATAAATATTTATTCATCCTATAAAAACTGTGTTCTTGAAATATGTTGAAAGCCTAAGAAAAGATGAATCAAGTTCTCCTCGGGTTCTGTTCTGGGAAGCCCGGGTGTGCCCATCCTCCTTTGCAGCTCTGCCTAAGTTGGACCAGTTTTGTACAGCCCGGACCATGGTGCTGTGGGTTTCCCTCCCTGTTCTGTGCTTCCCTGTGGATTTCCGTGGAGCACGGACCAGAGTCAGAAGCATGCAGGAGTTAACCGGAGGGGAGGATTTCCTGACTCGTGGAAAGTCAGAGCCAGTATTCAGTGTGTCCTGCTTTCTGCAGAATCGCTAGGCAGGATGGCCCTGAGATGCCCTTCCCATGGTTCCCTGGGCCTCACGCCCACGGACCAAGCACTCACAGCCGGCAGCAAGTGCACATTGCCTCCTCCTACACATGGGTCCTGCAGAGAACACACACACACACAAACCCTGTTATAACTAATGAGCAGAGCCGTAAGACACAGAGTCAACACACCATAATCAGCTGCATTCCTGCATAATAACAATGATCAATCCAGAAGGAAATTGCTAGGAAAACAATCCCATTTAATATAGCATCAGCGTGAGTAACGCACAGAAGAGTCGGCTTGACTGGGGACGGGAGGGGGCTAAGTGCTGCACAGCACTGCTGAGAAAGCTCGGAGGAGATAAACAGACGCCGCAGGTTTGTGGGTTGGAATAATGAATGTTGTCACAAGTTCATACTCCTCTGGATGACCTGTGGATGCAAGGTGAGCCCCATCAGAAGCCCAGTGACACTTACATAAATAGGAAACACCCTAAAATTCACGTGGAATCGCAAAGGACCTCGAAAGCCATGACAGTCCTAAACAAGCAGAACAGGCTGCTCCAACAGTTAGTGCAAAGGAAGGTGAGGAGACGGAGAGGCGTTATCACTAAGGAGAGACCAGTGGAGCCGCAGGGAGGGAGAACTCTGAAACGAGCCCTCCCACGTTGGCTGCGTGAGTTCTGACCGGGAGGCCAAGACGACACAGTGAGGAAGGGCAGATTCTTCAACACATGGTATGGGGGAAAGTGGATCACGTAAAAGGTGGAGCCTCGTACACACCAGTTACAGAAATTCACTCCGGAAGGACCAAAGGTCTAAATAGAAGGTGTAAAATTAGATGGGCTCTCAAACAAAATCTAGGGGACAACTTCAAGAGATCAGATGTAGCCATGATTCCTTGGGTTTGACCGTAAAAGTTCAGGTCATGAGAAAAAGAAAACCGGACAAATGGAACTTTATCACCTTACACATGTCCACACCTCAAAGGGAACTCTCAAGGGATTGAGAAGGTCACCTGTGGAAGGGGGCGGAAGTGGGGAGGGAGAGGAGGAGATACTCGCCAATCATCTGGCTCCTCAGTACGTAGTATGGAATGACAGCAACTCACGAATGCCGGATGTGCAGATAAATTAACAAAATGTGCAAATCACCTAAGATCATGAGCAAAGGACTTAAGTACACATTTCTTCAAAGAATTACGCAGGGTGGCCAACAAACACATGAAAAGACGTCTGGCCTCACGGATCACAGCAGATGATGCCACAGTGATACCCACCTTGCACACGTTAGGACGGGAACTAGCAAATAATAAAAAGTAATCCGTGTGGGCACGACCCTGATAAATGAGAAGCTTGCGCGCTGGGGGTAGGAGTGTAAAATGGAGCCACCGTCATGGAAAACAGTGTGGATGTTCTTCAAAAGATTAAAAATAGAATTATCAGCAGTCCCACCTCTGGGCAGGTGTCCAAAGAATTTGAAGCAGGATCTTGAAGGACGTCAGGATTCCATGTTTGCTCACAGCGTTATTCGCAGCAGACAGGAGATAGGAACAGCCAGAATACCCATGGAGGCTGAGTGGACACGGAGCGCAGGATACCACGTAGTAGAGTGTTAGACAGCCCTGGACAAGGAGTCTTACCACTTGCTGCTCTATAGGCCTTAAGTTGAACGGGCAAGCCTGTCACAAAAGAACACATACTCTGTGTTTCTACGGGAAGAATTTTAAACCATCAAAAGTACATGAGAAGAAAGTAGAAAGGTGGTTGTTAGGAGCTGGGGGAAAGCGGGAACTGGTAGTCCTCGGGCCTGGGAGATGGAAACCCACATGGTGGTGCGCGGCGCCTGGCACTGAGCATGCTTAGCACCTCAGACCTGAACGCTGAGTATTCTGATGGTGTTAAACGTAGCTTTAGGTAGGGTTTGCCTGGAGCTCTGTAAGGTGTCCTAACCCGGAGTCCTCCTCTTCCCTGGACCTTAAGTAGGAGGTCTAATTTTCCTCTCGAATCCCTGAGCAGCCTGCAAGTTGTACGTTGCTTGGGGGAATTTGTAGAATGGCCTCTGCCTCCTTCTTACTCATCCTGGGGCCCGGGGTTGGGGGTAGAGGCTGCGGGGGCCACGTGATGATCTGTTTCTTTCTTTTGCTACCCCTTACCCTGGGCCCCAACTCCCTGGTCCATGGACTGTGACTGTTGTGTGGCCTTGGAAGGACCAGGACGACAGGTGAGCACTGATGGAAGCTCCGCCTCCTGTCAGAGCGCTCTTCCTGTCAGGTTCTGATGTGCCTGCTGGTTGAGAGGAGGCGGAGCTTCGCTCCTGCCCAGCCCCTCCCCGCCTGTCCCCTGCTGGTGCTGCAGCCAGTTCAAAGCTACAAAGCTGCCCTCCAAGAACCTGCTGCAGAGCAAGCACACCCCACCCTTGGGACCATGGCCTTCAACTAAGCTGGCCCCCGGTGTCAAAAAAACTGGGGCCTACCACCTTAAACTGATATGCAAGGTGCTACGTACAGGTCTCACGTATATTAGGCTGGACCCTGCTGTGGTTTAAGTCTAAAACGTCCCCAGACGTCTCCTGTGCTTGGGAGTGACCGGGTCATGGGGCACTCCACTCACCAGTGGATTCGTCGTTACTGCATGTGATGCTGGGGTTCCTGCTGGGAGCGACGGGTCACCCTGGCGTGGCCCTGAAGGACGCGCACTCCCTCCGTGGGCTGTGTTCTCTCCCCTGTTTCCTTGCTGTCTGGGATCTGTGACTGCCCTGCACCGGCCGGTTCCACTGCCGCCCTTTCTGCCCTGGGTCTGGCCAGCCACACCCAGAAGACCAGTGTGTCAGGTTCCAGCAATGGGAAGGCTTCCCACAGTGCTGGGTTTACAGGCCCATACTGCCCATCTCAAATCGGTGACCTGCTTCTGTGGTCAGTCACAGGACAAGGTGTGGAAGGAACTGAGTCCGTTCCCTAATGCCCTCTGTTTACATTCAGTTGAAGTTGGCTCATCGTGAGCCAAGGAAATTTTGTTGCTGGTGCTGAGCAGGAAATCCCAGTGGATGTGCGAGTCAGGGCCGCTGTGATCCTGCTGCTTGCGGACCAGGCAAGTACTCAGTCTCCTTTTCTCCTGAGCAGCGTGAATCCTGCCCCCGGACAGTGTCCCACGTTGTTCAGATGACAGTCCAAGATAATAGAGTTTAGAGACGCATTTGGCTGAGAATTTCAAGTGTCCCACGTACCAGAGAATGTTGCTCTGGAAGCCCGGGGTTTTCCTAGGGTAAGGATGGTGGCATCCATCCCAGGAGGGCGGGGTCTCAGCTTCACGGGAAACTGTCACCACATTGCCTCCCCTGGAAGTTCAGCCGCAGAAGCAGCCTGGGAGTGCCACCTGTGCCACGGGCAGCAGGGCTTCCCAAGACCCCGCCGCACGCACACTGGACACTCTAATTGTGCTTTTCACGCCGGGCAGGACCATCTCTCCCTGCCGTGATTCCCAGTCGTACCGCGAGTCAGTCTGAGTTTCTAGGCTGGGAAAGTAAGTTCAAGCATCCTGTGAAATCCAGCTCCACGATGCGGCCCAGCACTGTAGGTCCTCAGTTCGAGGTGGGGTCACAGCTGAGAGGTAATAGTCATAGTGAGGTGACAGCCCAGGAAAGGTGCGTGGAAAGGTGTGTCCTCGTCACTCTCTGAAACAGCTCTGGACAAGCTCCTCCCTGAGCGTCCACACAAGGGATGACCACAGATGTAGTGCATGCGTCTGCTGAGCGCCGTGGAGGCAGGTGACGAGGACGCTGGGGTGCGCTTGTTCAAGCCAGGCAGAAGTTTGGAGGGAGATGCGCAGCCAGGGATCTTGGGCTCCAATACGTTGTTTTAAAACACACGCCATAGTTTTCAAAGCTGAAAATAAATTCCAGAAAACCTGTGGCCTGGACCCTTCCAACGCCTGGGGTCTTTGGCCTCTAGATGTCCGTCACAGAATGTGTCGCATCTTTCTTGGCTTGGTCGGTACAGGAGCTCCGTGTCCTGTTCATCCTTCCTGCACCCATTTCCAAGACTTATCCAAGTGTTAAATGAGATTAATATATATTAATGTGGTAGACAATCACCACTTAATGTGGATTTAATGCAGTCGTGAATAAATGAGTCCTCTGTCCAGTTCAGAGACATTTTAATTTTAGTTGCTTCCTCCAGTGGGGACAGAGCACTTCCTTCTCTGAAGAGGAGGCTAAAGGATCACGAGACCTTCTCATGTGCAGAGCTCATGTAGGCAGTGGCGTCAGCCAGGGCTTGCCGGCAAGCAAAGCAGTGGGACTCACAGACATGGGCGAGAGGCCTTGTGGGAGCTGGCTGGCGTCATTGGGGCTGAGGAGTCCCAGGGCGTGGTACACAAGCTGGGGGCACACAGACACCACAGGTGTGACTCAGTCTATTCTAGAAGCCTGGGAGTTGGGGTTGGCGGAAGGAATAAAGTCCTCCCGGTGAGGAAGAGTGCACGGGGATGTTACTGGGGCCCGTTCTAGAGTCCAGAGACTCAGGAACCAGGGACTCTGCTGCAGAGGCAAGAAAAGGCATTGTCCAGCATAAGAGGAGTGAGAAGGAATCACTCCTCCTCCATCGTGTGTCCCCTTGGGGTCCTTGGTGGGTCAGGGTGACCCGACTCGTTGGGGGAAGGTGGCTCTTCACTTGGCCTACTGCTTCTGGGGCGGGTCTCTATGGGAGACTCTCTTGTGACAGGCTGGCCCAGGAATAATGTCTCCCCAGCTGTACGGGCATCCCTTAGCCCAGGTGATCTGGCACACACGGAGGGGCATGTTTCTGGTGCGGTAGGTTGGGGTGCCCCCACTGCAACCCCTCTGAGGCCTGCATCAGTCAGAGGTGGAATGGAGTGCATTGGCTCTGGATGGTGCAGCAAGCACCTAAAACAAGCACCCGGGCCTTGTTTTGGCTGGAAAGGGTCACAGGTCACAGAGCAGTTCACACCCATGCTGACAAGATCTAGCTTGAGTGTAGAGTACTGAATAAAGGATAAGGCCCAGGGCTGCGTGTTCACATCCCAGTGGGTCAGGTGCTGAGTCTGAGGAGTCTGAGAGCAGTAGAGTGCCAAGGTATGACTGCGTATCACCTGACACGTTTTCCCAGGGAGTGGTGGGTAGATGGACGGATGGGTGGATGCTCTGGGGGAACACGCGGCAGCTGGCTGGTGGCCTCTGCAGGGACCCTCATCCTCAGCAGGAGGGAGCTGAGCTTGTCTTAAGAGGTTCAGGAAAAGCCCCTGGGAGTTGGAGGTAGACGGGGCTGCGGAATGTACACTTCTCTGAGCGGAAAGGACTTCTTCAAATGTTACTTGTTCATTCAGACGAGTCCTTTCGACCTACACAGAGCGTGGTGGCCCTCCCTGACATACTGATTTCTGTCCACAGTGCTAAAACGTCTCCTAACCATTCTCCGGGCCTCCAGACCTGAGGAAGGTGGAAGATGCTTCCCTCTCCATGGTCCACGCTCATGGAACCGTGTGGGTGTGGCAGAGTCATGGTCGTCAGGACCGGGGCTGGGCACTGTGTCGTCTTCAGGGTTTGTCGTCAGAGGAACAAGGCTGACGATGCCTCAGAGGTGGGGCTGAGCCCTCCCGCTTTCTTCTGTAGGAGCCATTCCTCATGCCCTTTGCTTCTGTGTCCTCCTGGCTTCCTGGGCTGTCCTTTCCTCTGCTATGGACAGTGAGGGTGTGACTTCTCTGCCTCCAGGTGGTCTTCACCCCAGCGTATCTCAGGGTCCCGTGGAGCTGCTGTCAGTGTGGGATATACAGTGGGTGTGGTGGAGCTGGGCATCCTTGAGCTCTCTCCAGAGGCCAGACCCCTGGTTCTCCAAGGTTGAGGGCTCTTCCAGACTTCCAGGGGAGAGTTTGGGAATCTGCGTCCTAACAGGCTCTTCTCTGTACACCGCTTCCACATCCCAGCCCTCCCCAAGGGGGACAGAGATGGGCATTGTCCAGAAGAATTCTCTCTACCACCTCCTGGGCAATTAACTGGCTATGTGGGGACAAAATAAGGAGCCGTGCCCCTGTTCATTGTAGGAGGCAGCACCGGAGGGGAAGGGAGGGTCCCGATGAAGGCCGGGGAGCCTCTCCGTATCTCTCCTTCCTATGGGAAGTGGTCACTTTGCCCTTTCAGCTTCTTTGCACATGTGTGTTCATAATGTAAAAAAACATAAAACTTTATGTATTCTCATGAGCACTTACCGCGTAGCAGATCCCTGATTATTGTAGACCAATTAAAACTGGCACCAGAAACTGTCTTGCTGAGCAGAATGACGGCATTGAGCTTTCTGCAGGCACCCAGCAACCAGCCCTGCCTTGGAAGGTGGCGTGTCTTTAAGAAGGATTGAAATCTGTGAGATTGGCCAGAGATCATGTTTCAAATGACAGTGACACTCGCCTTAAGCTGCCCCCCCCTTGTTTCCTTAGGGCGCAGTGGCATTGCCTCGGTCGAGTTGAGGGTTAAGTGGATTTCTGTTTTCTTTCCTTAATGGAATTAAAGTAAGTTGAATTCTCTGGAACCATCAAAGTTCTCTCCCACTCGATGCTCAGCCTCTAATAGGATTTGAATACTGCACTGCTGCCGAGGTTCAGAAGAGGATGGAATCTCACCTGCTAGGAGCGGCCCAGGCTGTGCCTGCGTCCTTCCATCTTAGAAATAGGAGAAATGGTTCCCTTCACGAGAGCTTTAAGGACAAACATTCCTTTTAAAGGGGGAATTTTAAAAACTAAAACTTTGCTGTCGTTTTCAACTAGACCTCAACTTACCCGTTTGAATACTCATTGATTCTGGGTTTTAAAAAAGGCTGTCTGGTAGTTGAAGCGGCGTGTATTTATGAATTCTAAAAGCTACGTGGACTTACCTGGGAGCATTTTTCTTTAATTCAGAAAGCACAAGAGAGAAAGTGACAAATACCTGGCACCCATAGTTCTCTCCCCTGGAAACAGCTGTTCTTAGTGTGCTTTCTATCTGTCTGCTAATGATCATTTATTTCCCATGTAGCATTTTTAAACGTAGTGGTAATTTAAAGGAATATAGGGCTTCCCATTCGTTTTCCAATAGGCTCTTGCATAATCAGATCTTTTTTCTCTCTTGGTTCCTTACGTTTTGTGATGAGGAGCAAGCGGAACCTTCACACTGAGCTCCATTCCCAGTCGAACCCCCTCCTTTGGTTTTGAGACGGGTCGCTAACTGGCCCGAGCTGGGCTCAGACTTGTGATCCTCCTGCCTCAGCCTCCCGGTGCCCTTTCCTTTCACCGAATATGTCTACCTTTATCTGTCAGATGATGTCACAGAAGATAGCAGAAGGGGGCACTGGGCCATTCCCTCTGCCTAGGGGGAAGCATCAGCGCAGGTCGGCAGAATCGACTTTCTCCGATCTCTGGAATCTAAACGTGGGGAGCCTAAGTGATTAGCGAGCATGCCTTCCCTCTCCCGCCTCTTCCCCCAGTGCCGGGCAGCAGCCACGGGGATGCAAGTCTGTATTCCAGGTGTGACTTGCCAGTTCCACGGAAGCTAACACAAAACGGGTTTTAAAAATCCCTGCTAGGCCCCAGTGGCGTGGGCCTGTTGTTCCAGCACTCTAGGAAGCTGAGGCAGGAGGATTGCAGTTTTGAATTCAGCTTAGGCAATGTAGTAACTTAGAGAGACCCTGCCTCAAAAAAAAAAAAAAAAAAAAAAAAGACTGGGATGTGACTCCGTGTGAAGTCCCGGAGTCCATCCCCAGTCCCACAAAAGTGAGTGAATGAATAAATAAATACCTCGTGGTGTACGTGCTGCAAGGCCTGGTGGTGGTCAGAGGGCCTGAGACGGGGAGCTTGGTCTGCTCTAGCTCCTTGGGCGGGGACACGATGTCCAGACAGCGCCACTCTGCCTAGGCTAGTGCCATGACCTTCACTGCGGCTTCCAAGCCCTGAACTGTGCCTCCCGTGGGTTCCAGGCCTGTACTGCAGCCTCCATGCTGGTTCCAGGCCCCCACCATGGCTCCCCTGTGAGTGTCATGCAGTAGCCAGGTGAATGAGACTGAGTTGCAGGTGGCTGGCTCAGCGCTGACAGGTACCTCAAGCCAGGGCCAGGAGGCAGAGTCTTGGAAAGTCAGATTTTTCTACTTCTTTTTGACCTCAAGTATGTAAGGAGAGATCTGTTAGGTCACTGGCTGTCCGTAGAGATAATAGAATAGAGACTTCAGGGAATACGTGTGACAGGGAACGCAGCATGGGCAAAACTGGCTTGTGACACCCATCTGCCACACATTTGAATTGGACAGACAAAAGTAAACTTCCCTCTATTCACAAAGGACCTATGTCCTATGTCTAGAAAACCCTGTTGAATTCAGGATAATAGCGAAAAGCATCAACTACTCCAGCTAATAAACTCAGCAGTCACAGGATGCCAGATCAGCACATAAGGACCAACGATGTCCTTAGGCCCTAACAATGAGTGTTTCCATTTACAGTAGCACCTAAAAGACTAAAATGTCTAAGAAAAAATTTCATCAAGGAGATGGAAGATCTGCATATTAAAAATTGTAAAAAGAAAAATTACTGAAGGAAATGAAAGGCTTAAATAAGTAGAAGACTATCCCAGTTCACAGTTTGGAATAGTTGATAGTCTTAAGATAGAAAACAATTTGAAGTGATCTGTAGAACCACTGTAATCACAGTCAAAATAGCATGGCCTTTCTCTTTTGTAGAAACAAATAGCTCATCTTCCAACTTGTGTGGAGGAGCAGGGGCCTGGGATAGCCAAAATAGTGGGCAGCAATGTTGGCAAAATCATATTGCCAGATTTCAAACAAACCATAAAGCTGCAGTAGTTAAAACAAGATGATACTGACATAGGGATGGACACCTAAATTAGTGGAGTAGAACTGATAACCTAGAAATAAATTCACCCATCTGTGGCCAGTGATACTGCTCAAGGGCCAGTGTCAGGGTTCAGTGGGCCAGTATCATTTAATGGAGGGGGAGAACTGTCCTTTCAGTGGCTGCTTCTGGGATCACCAGGCACACACGTTTCTCAAGAGCACAATCAATGAAAGAAACAGAGACACTTTGGGCTTTGTCTAAATGAAAAGCTTGTGCACAGCAAATAACGTGGTCAAGGAAGCAAGAAGACCAAGAGGCGAGTGTGAAAATGTTGACTCATATCCCTGGTAAAGGTCTTGTATTCAGAACACATAAAGAACACTTACAACACAACCTCAAATGATGCATTACTCCGATTTATGTCAGTGGAATGGACTGAGGCCTCTGAACTTTGAACTGAAATAAGCCCCTGTCTATGTTCTGGGTGTTGGGCACGGAGTCCCAGTAATGAGAACATGACTAAGACAATAAACAATTTAAGAAAAGCAAAATGATCCTTCAGAGTTTTGTACTTTGGAAAGACTACAACAGGTAGTTGAGAACATTAACTCGGAGTGATCAACTTCAAGTCACTTTGTAGCAAAACTTTCATATTTCAAAGGTGAAGAAAAAGACCTCTCAAGGCCTCTAGCAAAAGATCAAACAATTTATCAAGATGAAAGAGCTTGACTGCCATCCAATTTTTCAAACAGAATGCACAAAGGAAGATAAAAATGAGCCAGATTTTTAAAAAATCAAGACTATCAGAAAATAGTTTTCAACATACAAAATTAAGGGAATTTGGTAGCCATCAGCCCCTCTTGAAGAATTTATTAGAGAGTGAGTTTAGCGTTTCACAATGTCGCGTGATTCTGGAGCAATCCAAAGAGAGCGCACGGGGGTCCTCGTAGATAAGGGAAATAGAGCAGAATCTCTGATTCCAGCTCAGTAATGGTGAGAAGAAAGGGCCGGTTTTGCCTGTACTAGGGTTTTGATGAATTCTTCCTGAACGGTTGTTGGAAACCAAAGCCATGAAGAGGTCAATGCCACAGCACAAGTGGTGACAGGCAAGAGTGATGAACAGTATATGGGGGGGGGGGGGTGGCGCGGGGTGAGAGGGAGAGATACAGAGACAGACAGAGACAGAGATGAGAGCGAAACTTATTTGTGCAGGTTGAAATTGTCCTCCTCCAATATGGTGTGCCGTGCTGTAAGTCAGTTTCTTTGAAATTCTAGAGCTGAGTCTGGTGGTGTGAGCACTCCTCCCAGCACTCTGAGAGGCTGAGGCAGGACGATCACAAGTTTAAGCCCCTCCACGGCAACTAAGTGACTTCGTGAGACCCTATCTCAGAATCAAAACCGAACAAACAAACAAAGCAGTCTGGGGATGTGGCTCAGGATGAAGACCCCAGATCCACAAAAACGAAACAAAACACCCAGAAGCCTTCACATGTGTTTCTCTTCTATAAACATGAGAAAAAGACACAGGTCAGCTTTCTTTCGATTGACGCAGTTTTGTAGAGATTTATAAAATACAGGCCCAGCCTAGAGGGCCGTGCTGCCTGGGGACACCTGAAGCACACTGCTCTCATGAGCCCGTGTATGTGACCACTGATGCTTCTTAAAAGGTGGTCTCAAGTGTGTCGTAGCCACCAGCTAGGGAGGGGATGCCAGTTCTCCTGAAGTCTTTCCTGGACCCTGCAGCCTGATGTCGCCTCATCACTGTGGCCAACGGGCTGCTCACATGGCTTCCTTCTTACGACGCTCAGTTCTCCACAGTGTTACTCTGACCCTGGTGTTGCTGGGTGGTGGGCAGACGAGGTTTCACGCCATTCACAGCACTGAGATTAGTCGCCTTCTGGGGCTGAGGCCCATCGCCTTTTCAGTGCTGAGACGGATTACGTAACACCACCAACTTGAAGAAGAAGAGGTTTATTTGGGTCACAGTTTCCAGCGGGCTCAGCGCACAGCTCGCTGGCTTCGTGGAACAGGCTGGCAGAGGACAGCTGCTCAACTCCTGGCAGTCAGGGAGTTGAGAGAGAAGGGAGGAGCCAGGGACAAGAGCACACCCTCTGTGCCGCGCCCCAGCCACCCTCCCCTTCTGGGCGCACCCCATCCACGGGTGGGTCCAGCAGTGCGTATAGTGCCACCCTGATGAACTCACTTCTGAAAGCCCCCCTTTGAGCGCAAGACTTTTGGGGCCTATCTGAAGCATGGTGTTTTCTAAGCTGGGACATACATAGAGTGTAGCCAGCACATACCAGGGAAAATACCTTGCTTCTATTTGGCAAGACGGTGACCCTAACACGGGGACACGTGGCTTGCTCTGTCTTATACGGGGCTTGTACAGATGGGCGACTTTAAAAATTATTTATGGACTGGGAATCCCGGTAATCTCACTTCCCCAACTTCATTTTTTGGTTTTGATTTTGCAACCCTCTCACTGTGTTGCTGTGTTGCCCAGCCGAGGCTCCAACTTGCCATCCTCCTGCCTCAGCCTTCCAGAGAGTCCACGGGGCCCTGCTCACAATACTGATTATTACAGCAACACACCGTTTCTGTCCGTGTGTGCGTCTGTGCCGGCTCAGCTCCTCCTGGCTCTCCCTTTCTCCCTGAAAGCAAGTAGCTTGAAAATCACGACCCCTGGGAGGCGCCCTCTATGGGAATGACCCCGACTGGCTGCCTTTCTGTTGTGCCGAGGAATAGATACTGTGAAGGACCCTGCATTGCTAAGTCATGTGGGACCGAGCACACAAGACAGAGGTGCAGGCTTGACCGGTATGCAGAGTCTCTCGTTTCCACCCAAGACCGTATTTAAAGTTCAGCGAACGGTAAATGATTTATTCCGGAAGTCTCTCCTCAGGTAATAAATTGGCTCCATATTTTCTGGGTTTTTCTTCTGTTCGATGATTGTGAGAGCCTCGGGTGAGCTCAATATTCCAGGATAGGATGGGATTTGATTACTTTATACCTTTTAACAGCTCAGCAGTTTCCACCTGCAGACAGCATCGCTGAGTCCAGTGGCCGGAACGTTGTGTGGCCGGCCAGCCTGGGCAAGGCCCCAGCAGGGAGAGAAGAACCGCCAGGATGCTGCTTCCCTGAGACTGTGTATCATCCTTAATTTCTTTACTTAATATATCTGTGTTTCTAGGAAACTTTTAAAAATGAGCATATTATAACATACGATCTGTCTAGCATCCTGAAGTAATGACTTACACCATTCATAGTAGTACATTATTTTTTCCTAGTTACAAGAACAATTTATAATCATTTTAAAAATGAAAATGCAAAAAAGAAAGTATGTGAAAACGGCAGTTATTAATAGTATCGCAGTTCTAGCAACTAGGATGATAGCTTCAACCGTCTCAGTGTAAATGGCTTCAGCTGTTTCCTTCTCTGAGGCACATGGATGTGCATGTGGGACAGGACTAGTTACTTTTTTGTTGTTGGGTCACAGTATCTGACACTCACAACTTCAGGGAGAGAAAGTTGGTTTTAGGTCACAGTTTCATGACATCTCAGTCTCTTTACGGGCACTTTGCCATGGTGGGAAGAGACTGGCAGAGAACAGTTGCGCAAAGCCTTGAAGAGGAAGGAGCAGACCTCTGGGGAGAAGCAGGGGTGGGAATCTATCCCTGCAGGTCCCAACCTCAGTGGTTAGCCCTTCCCACCGGGCCCCGCCTCCTAAAAGCACGTGAAATCCATTGATGATCACAGCATCCAAATACATGAGGCTTTGGGGCGATAACCATGGCACTGTGTGTTCTGCTTACAACATACTTTCTGATTTCACGTATCACAAAGTCATTTTTCTCTTTGTCATTCAACATTTTCTCCTCTCTTAAATACTTGAAGGAACACTTGAAGACCTCTGTCTTCAGAGTTCTTCTAGCTTATTTAATCAGTAACATATTAACGATTTAGACTTGAAATTTCAGATTGTTTTAAATTGTACAGTTAAAACCAGTTTCTAAGACACACTCATACATTTCTTTATAAACCCAAGTTTTAGATGAAATTCTTGCAAGTGGAATCTTGCATTAAAGAGAAAGTATATTTTCCAGTCTCTTAATACTTTTTGCAGAATTGCTTTTCAGAGAGATCACACTGATTTATGCGCAGTCTACCAGCTCCATTTCTGCAAACCTTCTCCAAAGCTAGTTGCACTTTCAGTGCTTTGCGTGACAAGTTGGTGATATATTTTTGTATCCTGATACCAGTAGAGCTTCTACTTTTCTTATCACCAGTGATGTTAATTTTAATTGTAATGCATTTTTTTAGCTTTTTGATGTCTTTGGAATCTTTCTAAAATTTATGTTTTTGGTATGAATTTCTTCAGAACAATTCATGGAGAACCTAGTGGTTTAAAACAGCACACATTTGTCACCTCACGGTTTCTGTGGGTCAGAATTCTGGACAGCTTACCTGGCCCTTCTCAGCAGAGTCTCTTACTGGGTTTTGGCCAGGACAGTGTTTCGTTTGATAGCTCGACTGGGGAATGGTCAAGCGTCAACTTGCCTTCTTGGTCTTTGACAAGATTCAGTTCCTGAAAGCTCCGGTCTCCAACAAATTGCTGGCCAGAAGCATATTCAGCTTACATGGGCATCTGGTGGTCTTACCAAAATGGCAACAGGTGTCATCAGGGCAGACAGGAGAGAATCAACCTACAAGATGGAGAATATATTTATGTAAACTGATCACAAGGGTGACATCACCTCACACTTGAATCATTGGTTGGAGGGAAGTTACTCTGGGAGAAGAGATTGCCTAAGACCATGAATTACAGGGACCCACGTCACCAGGGAGCATCACGGAATTTCTGGTTCCATTTAGATTGTAGTTGTTGTATTGTTCCAAAAATCTCACAATACTGACTTAAATCTCCCCAAAAGCCCAAGTTTCAGTGTGAGTTGTACTACTAAAAGAAAATGAGAAGCGCTCTGCTCCTTAAAAACATGCCTTTATTGGGTCTCTCTCTCTTCACTTTCTGCAGAAATTCAATTTTTAACATAATAAAACCTCATTAAATTAGAGTCTGCTGGTGGAACTGCATGGTAATCAAGATAGAGACAAGATCAAAGATCGCTTAAAACTAGTCATGAGGAAAGAATAGAATATTTCTGCAATACATCAGCATTCTAAACGAGGAAATATCTATCTTCTTAGGATAGGCTGTTCTCATTCACTGAAGAAACTTCACCTCCCAAAACACCAACGTTCTAACTAGAAAGACCTACCGGCAAGCCTATTCGACTTCCTTCCTTTTGGTGGGCTGGCTCAGGAATTTCTCCCTTGGATGCGGGAAGAGAGGTGGGAGCCCAGCTGCCTGTGGCTTTGGGGACTTGGTGGAATTCAGACCACATTACCCAGTTTATCTGGATCAATGAGCTTTGCTCATGGTTAATTTATAGCTCTTCCAGACACAGAAACAGACACATTAAATGCAATTTCTTTGTTCTTAAATTATTAATATTTCAGAGTTTTTATTTCTTATAGGTTATGACACTCTAAGGGTATCTTGGAAAAATAGCTTGAGGGGAAAAAATACAGCAGTTACACACACACAGAAACACAGAGACACACAGGCCACATACACACTCACAAAGACTATACTAGCTTTGGTTTCTTCCAAGAAACAGTTTTCTTTCTCTTTTTCTAATGCAGCCAGGAGGAAGTAAACACTGGTGACAGTACTGAAGGGGCGGAAAGGGGCTTGAGAAGTAGGACTTCCTCTTCAGACAGAGGAGTCCATCTGGAACAAGACAAACCTCAGGAGTCTCTGCTGTCCCTAAGCCAGGGAGTTGGTTGTGTGTGACTTTGAGCACATCCTCCGGGAACAGGAAACAAGCCATTTTTAAGTGGTCCGAAAAGCCTCACACAATTTGGTAGTCATCCTTAGTTTTTGATTTAGACTTTAGGTGCTGAATCCCTCCTTTTATCTGGGCATGTGTAGGAGTGAGAGAGGGGAGTGGCGGAGGGGAGACCCATTCTGTGTCTGAGGGTTCTGTGTGTCCTCTGCCTGCCCTTGACCTCCTCACCTGGGGCTGAGGTAGAGGATTCGCTGTAGCAGAGGCCAAAGACAGGCACAGGTGCAGACAGACATGATGCTGCACTCTGGAGCTTGGTTCTAGATCTTTCCGGGAGTAGAGTCCTGAGGCTCACGATGTATCTCAGCTTCCATCTGTGTCTACAGACCTGTGTAGCCCTGCACCTGCCCACCTGTCCCAGGCTTCCTTGCAGGGCTCTGATGTTGTCGGTTAGTTGATCCACATATTAATAAGCTGTTGCTTTGCCAAGGTACAGTCAGCAGCACTCACCAGGGAAAGGAGGGGAGGTTGAATTTGGCTCAAGGTTTCAGGAGATCTGGTCCACAGCAGGCTGCCTCCAAGGCAGGGGCACCATGGCAGAAGGGTGTCGGGGAGGATGATGACTGGAAACAGAGCACAGGTAACCCATGAGGTGCTCCTGTGACTTCACACTGAGGCCAGGTCATATCACTTGGCTTTGCCAAGGAGAGTAGAGCAGGTGTGCTGTATACCTGCCCAGTAGGAGTGTGCTTGTGTCTGTCGGTGCCTCCTCATTCTCCTCTTAGGAGATCAGGACTTTCCAGAGCAGAGGTGCTGTCCTGCATCCTGGAGCAGGAGACCTGTGTGGCAGAGCAGCACGTATCAGGACACTACTGCTAATGTGTGCCGGCCACAGGAAGTCACCTCCCATTGGGTCCTGGGACATGAGAGAGGCTGTTATACAGCAATACTGAATATTGCGAAAATATTTTTGCAGGCTCCTAAAATCAGATTCCATACCCAACATACAAACAGGACTGTTTGGTCCTAGAAACAGGATAGTTTTGAAGGGTTCAGCCTTTGTGCACACCACATGTTGCAGCGTGCCTGTGTGAGCGCACCTTCTGAAGACCCAGTTATTTACGGTGGTGACACCTGGCTAAGATGACGCTTGAGGATCCCTTTGTAAGGAGAAATGAGAAAGTGAGCCTCCGTGGCAGGCGGTCACTGTGAGTTTGCAGGCTCGCTGCAGGTAGTTGGCAACGTTTATCAGAAGTTAGACATTCTTTTCCTCAGCCTCCTTGTTCTGTTCGATCCTTACAATATGCCTGTGAGGGGGATTGCATCTTTCTTTTTAATTAGGAGAAGCTTCCACCTTTCAATGTTAGCAGCTGGTGGCAGTCACACCCTGACCCTCCTTGCGTGGGGAAGCCAGGGAGAGTGTCCCACAGACAAGGGCGAGCCACCTGTGGACATGGGCATCACTGATGCTCTCAACTGCAGCAGAGACGGGTGCTGACGAAGGAGCGTCACGAAGTCCAACATGCGAATGGGACACAGTTTTAGGAATGAGGTAACCTGTTCAGGTCACTCCTAATTTTCTACTTTATTTAGGCTCTGCAAAAATATATGATAAACACCACTATTTAAATTTTTAAGTGAATTTTTTTACAGTATCGTTAATTGAACGTAGGGCCTTCACAGTGAGCTACACCCAGCCTAGTTTTATTTTTATTTTGAGAAAAGAGCTCACAAAGTCAGGTTGGGTCCAAACTTGTGATTCTCCTGTTTCAGCCTCCCAGAGTGCAGGGAGTGTAAGTCTGATACGATGTTTACATTCTAACTTATAAGGTATTATTATGTCATGGTTTCATTGCTGACTTGTTATTAGCATGTAAATAACAAGACTTCTAATTGTAGTCTTATTAGATTTGGTGAGAAATGCTTTTATGTAGACAATTAGCAGGTAAGGAAACTGTGGTGCACAGCACACAGTGGGCAGCTTCTCATTCTTTGACTTTTCTGTATTCCTGGGCTTCAAGTCATTTTTGACCTGGGCCTTGAGGAAGGATCAAGGGTCTGGGTCTGAGTTCTCCTTCCTCCCCCAACACATCCTCTTCCGCGGACCCTGGAACATGGCTCACTGAAATCACCTGAGAAAGGAATTATCTATCAGTGCAGTGACCATCACATACCTGTGAGAACCGGGAGAAGGTGTGAGACAGTCATGTACAATGTAGTGAGACGGATGCCCAAGTCTGTGCCCCCATTGCTGCCTGCTGTCCTCCAGCACGGGCTCCTCCTGCCCCGTGACACCTCCTGTGGCTCACTACTGTCCTGATCGGCCCTGCCTCCTGCCACGGAGCTGAGGCAGTTCCCAGAGGGGGGCAGACCTGGCTGTTCATGTCTAGGCAGCAGTTACTATCTTAATTTCTGGCCACACAGCCTGACCAGAAGTTACCTGCAGAATCACAGAGTACACCTCACTTTCCTGAAGCTGTAGTGAGGACTGATGTTAGGAGTTGGATCTAAAATACTCCTCCAAAAGTCTCAAATGTTTGGAAGGGGCATGGATCATTAGCAAGTTAGGCCACTGATGAGTTCGTAGTGCAATTAGGTGGGGCCCAGGTCAAAGACTTGGGATGCAGGAGGTGTGACCTGGACGGGTGCATTCTTGTCCCTGGCCCCTCTGTCCTTCTCTGTTACTGCTTCCCCGGTGCCACAGGTTGAGCAGCTGTCCTCCTGCCTTGCCCTTGTGCCACCTGGTTCTGCTCTGGAGCCAGCCAACCATGGACTGAACCCACTGGAAACCGTGAGCCACGTTACCCTTTCCTTTAGGCTGCATAGGTATTCTGTCCCACCTACAGGAAAATGACTAATACAAGTGATAGAAATGATGAAAAGGTGTTAAAAGTTCTATGTCACCCTAGTGTAAAATCCCCAGGGAAAGATAATTGCATGGAAAGGAGGCAATTTGGAGAATTCTTCACAACGAGCCAGGAAGCTGTACCTCCCTACTGGGGAAGCGGCTTCAAAGCAGCCAGGTCACTCCTAGTGACAAGTGGTCAGCCCACGTACAGACCATGCCGGGAAGTCGACCCGCAGCTATTAAGTCTGTGCTGTGCCCGACTCACCCTCTGATGGCGAGAGCAGAGGAGCTTGCAGGGCAAGTTTATGACTGTCGTGCTTAAATGCACAGTGTCTCCTACTGTTTGCTGATGTGTTGAGAGAAAATAAAAAATGTATTGTCTACTTGTAGCAGAGCTAATGAGCCAGGGAATGCTTTCCCAGGCCACGGCAGAAGCCAGCGAAGCAGGCTTCGTGGAGGGGGAGGGCCGAGCACGGGGCGGGAGAGAGGCCGAGGTGGGAGCCAGGGTGGCTGCCCGGGAGCAGCTGGGCAACCGGGCGGGCAGAGGCCTCTAAGTGTGTGGCAGGATCACGCCCGTTAAGCATGTCAGAGTCAGAGCTGATTTCCTGTCAGGTATGCCTATGAGTTGTCTTCTAAAATTTCGTTCAGGCCTCTCTGAGCCGGAGAGAACTGCAGCCGGTGCAGGCGAGTCCTGAGTGCCGAGCCACAGCTGTCCTGGGGGGGACGGGGCCATATGCGCCGTCATCTGAGCTGGGGTGGGCTCTGCAGGGAGGAGACTGCCTCCGAGGGGCCCATGCTCCTGCGAGTAACCCCAATACACTCCTTGGTTTACCGCGCTGGACCGGGGGCGATCGTTACTTTGGTCTGTCAGCTGGGCCCTGCCTGGGGTCAACAGACATTTGTCGAGGTCTCCCCAGGGAAAGTTTCATGTGGTGCGTGGCATTTGGCTCATTCTGTATGCAAGCCAGCGGGGAATTTCGAGCCACTGCCCATTGGCCGGCTGAGCTCACAGGACGCAGTCAGGCTACGTTCTGCCTTGTTTTCCAGCGTAACGCGTGGTGGCCAGGGACTGGGCGCCACCAGCGAAAGCCAGTGGAAACGAACCGCCAGTGCTCGCGCCCCAAGGCGGTGCGTCCTGGAGCAGGTGCGGGCAAGCGTGGCTCTCCTCCCTCTCCTGGGCGCGCCTGTCTGCCGCCTTGGTCACCCAAGGACCACCGGCGGGTCAGTGCAGCCGAGTTCTGGGCGTGGCTGTGAGGGTCTCCTCCATGCCCGGGGACTCTGCCTCCCCACCCGGCCCACCAGCGGCGGAGGAAGAGCAGCCCTGGAACCAGCCGATTGGCCTGTGGCGGATGGCACGCTCCCGAGGGCAAGAAGGAAGCGCGCCCTTCTGCCCGCTCCGTCTTCCCCAGCCGGCCTGCTCGGCTGTCCTGGCCTTTCGGCAGGGCTCCGGGCTCTGCAGCTCCCCTGCAGGCTGGCCCTGCGACCCTCCAGGGAGCTCCGGGCTCCGGCCTGCGCTGCGGCTGCACCCGTGACCCCCTCGTTCTGCTGCTGCCGTCTTGGGCTGAGCAGCCCTGGACCCTGCGCTCTCCTGCGGCAGGATTGGCTTCCTCTAGAGAATTGTCCTTTCCCTCCGCGGTCCCGGTCCGCCTGGGTCTGTCTGCGCTGCCCATGGGGGGCCACGCCTCGTCCCCAGCTTCGTTGGGTTTTGCAGGGATGGAAGGGAACCCAGGGCTTCCCTCGCTCCAGGCCACGCTGGCGCCGAGCCACACCCTGGCCCCTCGGTTCTTCAGAGACAGGACCTCACTGCGTTGTTGCCCAAGCCATCCTCCGGCCTCAGCCGGGAGCCACAGTCCCAGGGCCGCCACATCGGCGGGGACACAGGGCTCCGTGCTCCCGGCGCTCTGTGTAACAGGTGTTGTCTGCCTTCTCTGGTAATTGGTTTGCGTGGTATGGGAGGCCTCGGTCTTGCAGGTTAAAATACGGATTTCTCCAGGACCGCTTCTGTTGGTGTTTCCCCCCAGCCAAGCTGTCACAAGCAGGTGATGGTGTCATTCTGTGCCCCCGGGAGCACTCGCTAGGTGCCACTCTGCCCCGCCGGAGCACCGCGCCCACCCTTATGCCGAGTTCTCAGAGTACAGCTGACCCGGCCCTCTCCTTCCGTGGTTACCGGGAACTCTTGAGGAGAGAAATAGGGACCTCTAGGCATTGCTGCAGAGGAGGAAGACAGCCATGCCTGTGGTAGGAGAGGGCCCCAGGGATTCACAGGGCGGGGACGGAGGCGAAGGAGCGGCTCTCTGCCTCTCGCTCAGTTTAGCCACCTGGGGAGGTGTGGTGGAGTGGGCTGAGCTGTCTATTCCAGGAAGCCGGCTTAAAAGGTGAAATAAATAATTGACCATTTTAAATTATTTAAACCAGCTGTTCTTAACCTCTTTTGATTACCGGGCCCCTTAGAGGATGCTGGGAAAGCCACAGGCCCCGTGGTGAAGTAAACAACCAAATGAACAAACTTTGCAAACACAATCCAGGAGAGGCACGGGCTGCTAGCAGCTAAGCCGCAGGCTCTGGTCCGCGTGGCGTCAGGCAGAGGGCTCCCGTGTGCGTCGGTGGTGTCACTGCGAGACCCACGCCCCTCAGAGCGACAGCCAGAGCAAAGGCCCCAACAGCCGCTCGGCTCCTGTGAACACGCTGTGTCGCTTTAGTGGGGACGAGGCGGGGAAGGGCTGCCCTTTCTAGCCGCAAGGTCTCCTACGTGATGGGAGAAGGTGCTCGTTGATCTCAAGGGTGTAGTAACTAAATAAAATAGTTGACAGCCACCTAGGGCCCCTGACAGCCTGCCCCTGCACGGCCAGGATTGTGGCCTTCGGAAATCCAGGCATCACGGGAATACAGAGCTTCCAGCCTCAAAATCTCCTCCTGCCCTGCAGAGTTCTGGTTAACAGAGAGATAAAAGGTCTGCTTTCTCAGGAGGGGAAATTGGGGGCCTGGAAAGTGAGATTAAAGTCGTCATTTGCCTGGGGACTGTCAGACGGAGAGACATAGATCTTGTGTGTCAAGGGCTGCAGGCTCAGAGGATGCCTTCAGGGGAAAAGAAGGTAGCCCCAGAGGGACCAGCGCACCTGGTGCCGGGTCGCAGGGAGCCTCCTGGACCCGCAAGGCTGTACCCGCTCGGATGCAAGTGGTTCTCTAACAAATATTGTGTTACCACAGCAAGCTGAATACGTCCCCCTCCCCATGAGAAGATGCCCTTGCCTGAAACCCCACCTTCTGTAGGACAGATGGACAGGTTGCTGAGGTGAGTGACTAGCCAGCGTACCAAGAGCGGCCTGGCTTATTGAACCCAAGACTTGGTTAGAGATTGCTAGGCTGTGTGGTTGCCCAGGAGGCCTGGGCGGTGCGGGTGGGGAGGCAGAGTCCCCGGGCACGGAGGAGACCGATACGGACAGTGGAGCTGGTAACACGAGAGGCGATCCTCTCCAAAGTCTCATTCCATGAACAGTGTGTGTACTTGAAACACGTACTCGTTTGCTGGAAGACGACTCCTAGGTGGCGGCTCTCGCTGGGGCTGGTTTGGAACCTGCTCACGCGGCCTTTTCCCACGGGTCAGCAGCGTGTGGCGGCCGCACTTACCTCGCAGCTGCTGCAGCTCACACCGTTGAGCAAACAGTGGGCTCGCCACAAACCGTAAAGGGAAGATCTAGGGAAGACTGTCCACAGAAGTCCTGGAAAGCTCTGGCGTGTTCCTGCGCTGTGGAAGCCCATGCACAGGATGGGGAGTGTGTGTGTGTGTGTGTGGGGTCCCTAGTAAGCGCTTCCTCGCGGCCCGCCTCACAGCTCTTTGCTTGTTTGCGTGCTTCGCAATTTCTCGTTGAAAATGGAGTCTTTTAAGTAATACGATGGACGACGCTGGAAGCCAGGGAGGAAATGGTTTCCGCCATCTTTGGACAGTGAGGCCAGTGGACCCCAACAGGCTGTGCGAGGGCGGCCACCGCCAGAGCCTGGGAAATCTGAGAAGATGGAAGAGGCCCCGTCACGGTGGACAGGTTCTCTCAGCCCTTCAGAGCGTCTGCTTGTTGGAGCAGTTGAAGGCAGAGTGCCACAGGGCCGTCGGGATTTAGATGTCCACAGAACGCCCCCTTCCGCTTCCCCCGCCCGGGGGAGCTCTTCCTCAGCTCCCCCACCAGGCCCCGCCAGGCCATCAGGCCCCGGGCAGGGTCCAGGAATCGCAGTGAAGGTGAGTTATTTCTCGCTGAGCTTTGGGCGTGGGAATTGGAAATTCCTTTCAAAGGGGTGGCTCTTCTCGCATAAGCACCCAGCAATGCAAATATTTAATTTCCTTTTTTCCCCTTGTGTAAAATCTGTACATAGAGGTGGAAATCTGTGTGAGGGTGGGGGTCCTGGGAGGACTGAACCCAGGGCCTTTGCACTGAGCTGCGTCCTCAGCTCTTTATTTATTTCAAGATAGGGTCTTGGCTAAGTCAGTTAGGGCCCAGGCTGGGATGAATCTTGTGATCCTCCTGCCTCAGCCTCTCAGACTGCTGGAATTTGTAGGTAGGTGCCGCTATGCCCGTCTTAATTAAAGAGTCTACTCACATAATTGCACTCAGAGTACCTGGTCAGGACCTACATCCCCAAAGCATCAGTGATGTGTCAACTTGAGGAGTCCATGTGGGCCAAGTGGTTTGATCCAACATGATGCAGGGGGTTCTGGGAGGGTGGTTTTGAATGCAGTTAACACTCAAGTTTCCAAAATGACCAAACCAGGTAGCTCTTCCCGGTGGGGTGGGCCTCACCTGATCGGGGTAAGTTTTAAATAGCACAAAAGAGACTCCTCCAAATAAGAGGGAATTCTCCCTGTGGGTTCCTCCAGCCTGAGACAGAGCTGTCTTCTGCCTTCACACTTGAGATCGGGCTCGCTCTTCCTGAGTCTGGAGGCCGGTAGCTTCTAAATCATGCGAGCAGATTTCTTGTAGTAAATGAGTAAGTCAGTCTCCCCCTTTCCTCCTCTATTTCTCCCCTCCTGTCTCCTCTCCCTTCCCCCTCCTTTCTCCCCTGTCCTCCCCGCTTCCCCCCTGCCTTCCTCTCCTCTTTGCAAGCCCTAGACCTGTGCATTTTCTTTTCCTGTTAGTACAAGCTGTCCCGAGACTCTGAACGACACTGAGACCAGCGGGAGACCAGCCGCTTTTCTCCAGGATGCCTCGGGCGTGTCTAGGCTGCTTTCCTCTTTCCACCACTTTGCATTACAGGCTTTCACTTTTGGAAATGGTACTTTTAATTTGCCCCCACACCACAGAGCCAAGGGGGCTTCCTGCTGGCCGAGAGTGGCTTTGGCACCCTGAGAGAGTGTGGCTTAGACCTGCCCACCCGGGGCACGGGGCAGTCACAACTGGGCCATTCTGTGGGTCTGCTGCTTTTGTCCTGTTGAAGTTGTTGCTCTGGGTGAGAGTTCTGGAGCTGTGCATCCTGTGCCGTCTAGAAGCAGGGCTTCTGCTGGGGGAGGTTCCTGGAGAGAAAGTGGGCCTCTTGTTCTTTGATTGCTACAGAGCAACTGAAAAAAATCATGATTCTCAGTGGTGTGCGTGCATGCGTGTGTGTGTGCATGCGTGCATGTGTGTGTGTGTGTGTGTGTGTGTGTGTGTGTGTGTGTGTGTGTGTGCACGGTACTGAGGATGGAAAAGGGTGCAGCTCTTCTGCTATTCCTAATTGGCTATTCGTCTCCCCTAATATATAAAAAATTACAAATGCTATATTTTAAGCTCCAAAATACAATCGCTAAAACCATTTTTGTAGTATACAATCTTTGAGCATATCTTAAATTGATTTTAAAGTACCTTATTTTTAAATTTCTGGTTTTCTTTCTACTTGCTGAAGTTTATTTATTTATTTATTTATTTTGGCATTGGGTCTCATTTGTGACTTTGTTGCATGTCTAATTTTTAAAAATGGGTTAGATACTGTGGATATTACTTTGGGTCAATCTGGGTTTGTTATTTTCCCTTTAATATTGTTAAAGTTGATATATTTGTTCAGGACGCTAATTTACTTGTGACCAATCAGCTGGATTCTTTGGGAGATTCTGTTAAATCTTTGTTCCTGTCAACCTAGAATGCCTCTACTCTGGAACCAGTCTCTCCCTAATACTCAGGTTTGGCCTGTCGAGGGCTCTGCTGTGCACCCCAGATGTCATCATAGTGTCCCCTCTGTGCTGTCTTGTCTGGGAAACTTCAAGTGCCGCCGTCTCCCCATCCTCCCACCTGGATCCCCTCAAGTCGGTGACATTGGGGGATTACACCTGTTCCTTGTGAAGCACAGGAGAACGGTTGCTGTATACATCTATGGTGCATTCTAATCACTGCAGCAAGAAGTCCTCAGCTACCTGCCAGTCATTGCTCAGGGCCAGAGGACAAGAGCGCATGCACCGTTACTGCCAGGATGTGGCCTTCAGGCTTCCTGCTGGGTCCTCCTAAGATTTGTTTCTATCTTAGCAGTGTTTATTTTTCTACCTAGCTTCATAGACCACAAAACACACCCACATCCCCACTTTCCTTCTGTCTGCTCCTCCTCCTCAAGGCATTTTAAGAGAATAATAAGAAAAGAATCTGCATTTGCATTGTATTTCAAGTTTTGAAGGTTTGTTAACTTTGGGTCTCCTACACAAAACACTCATTTTTTAAGGCTTAACCCGTCGAGATACCAGGTGCGTCTCTGGAGGCTGCGAGCCCGGGGCTTGCCAAGACACCACATCTGTTTTGGATGCTGTGTGTGCTGGTCACAGAGGGGGAGGAGGACACAACCACGCTGTGGTCTCCTCATAGGCAAAGGGGGTTGTCGGAGGTTTTCTGTGGAGCTCATTGAGCCTCTTTAACCTCCACTCCCAACACCAAGCAACCAGGAGAACAGAGTCGGATTACTGACATAAAAAGAACACCTTCTTCACAGATCAGTTTTTACTTTCCACCCATCACTGCTTGTTCTTAACTTTTATCAAATGAGTAGGAGCAGCTGAGCCACTCGATTGGTCCACGATAGAATGGAGCTTGGCATATAAATCTTTGTGAGCCAATAGGTAGAAGTCTGCTGGTCATGTCGTGCTCCATCTTGCTGCCTGTATGAAGACGGGAGGGGCACGTGGGGAAAGCTGTAGTACTCCCCTTGGAATCTTTGCCCTCTCATTTGACTCAGTGCAGATACACTACAGGCTTGCAGATCTCTACTGGAAAACGTTTTAATGGGCATTGCAAACTCAGGAAAAACAAAGCCTTGAGTTTCAGCCCTGACATCACTGTCTTCCTGGAGCCGTAACCAGAAAGAACGTGGGTGATACAGAAAAAAGAGTTAGTCTCAGTTGCTCATTAGAAATGAAGCATTCCTTGCCAAGACCTTAATCTCTTTGAGCAAAAAAAAAATGTCTTTTAGTTATGCAGAATGATTGGAGAGTTAGCCTGATAATGGGTGCTGGAACACAGATGAATAGTCATTATGAAACGTAGCTCTCCTAGGAAACTACAGTTCTGCTGCAGAGACAGCGCAAGACGATGTGGGATTGTTCACCAGCACGTACGACATACCAAGTTCGACGTAAGAGTGAGAGATGACTGGGAAGCCTTGTGAACAAAAATAAGCCCATCGTGTCGAGTTTTGACCGGATGAGAAACGTAGGAGAGTTGGGTGGCAAAGGTAGCCTAAGGTGTAACAGATAGGTGGATGGGGATGGGGCGGGGAAGTAAAGGGAACGCTGCCGCTTCCTAGGTGAATAATGGTCTTAGCAACCCTGCTGTTGCTAAGATACGGTGACCAGCACCCACAGCTTAAAGGAGATCCACAGTTGGCTCCCAGGTCAGAGGTCTCAGGCTCCGCAGGGTCGGCTGGATCCAGTGGTGGAAGGGCCTGGCACAGAGGGCGGGTTTTCCCGTGTGGTGGCCAGGAAGTAGAAGCGGCAGGAGGACCTGGGAACGCGCAGGCATGCTTCCAGGCCACAGCTCGGTGGCCCAGCTCCACCCAGGCCCACCTAACAGCTCACAAAATCCCCCGTGCATGACTGCACTGACGAGTGCCGTGTCCCTCTGGTCCAGTGCCCTACACACACAGGCGACTTTGGGAGGACCTTTCAGATGTGACCCCAGCAGTGACTGGAGAAATGACTTCCACACGCTAAGCCTGTTTCTTCATCTATCAAATAAATGTGGGTAATACCACAGTGCTGAGGTGGGGGGTGTAGCGCAACGACCTAAAGAGGCTGGGCACGCGGGGAAATGGAATGGCACCAACATTCTGGTTGGGTTCCAGCCACATTCTTACTCTTCAGGCTCAATGTGTAGATGAATCCATAGCGCAGACATACACAAATAAATGAAAAACTGGATAAATAAAAATCAAAGGAAATTATCAGAGACAATTTTAAAGTTTATTGTTGCACAGAACACCAAATGAAGATCACAGTCCTGGAGACTTCAAAATCAGCAGTGGGAGAAGCTCTAAGGCAGCTGTGACAGGTTGACCTGTGTCACGCAGGTTGAGTCATATTCCGTCTTCACGGTCCTGGCCACTGCAGCTGGGATTTCCAGGTATGGGGAGTCAGTTAATGATAACTTTTTAATCACTTTCGGAAGATGATACAAGTTCTATTTCTGATCATCAGCGAAAGCATTTTCAAAACAAAACCTCGGTTAAATTTTGCTCATGTTCGCAGACCGAGTAGTTTGCTTACGTGGCTTAATGGGTCTTGTCTGCTGTAGGCATTTGCAGCCTGGTCTCTACTGATTCTGCTTTAATAATTCCCCTTCTGGCCATTGTGTCCACAGCAGAGACTCATGGCAGCGTTCTTGCATGCAGAAAAACCTTGAATTTCAGGGAAGGGCCCAAGTGTAGCTATTATGGGTACCAATTAAGGAAACCACTCAATTTGCCTGAAACTTCTCAACGCTGAGGTATTTTTATTACTCTGAGGAAGTTCTTGATGCATTATGAGAGAATTTTACAGAGAGAGTTTCCCCTGTATCTACCAAAATAGTACAAATTTTCCTATTTATTTCAAATTTAATTTTTCTGGTTGATTTAAAAAGATTGTTGAGAGTGACTCACTGGGCAACTCCGCAAAGCTCCCTCAGCATTGATCATCAAAGAATTGGGGTACTGAGGCCCCTTTCATTGGGCAACTAGATGTTTAAGAGGCCTGGCACTTAGAAGAGGACAGACCTTCATTCCACATCTTGTTCACTTGTTAGCTCTGTCACAGCTTGGGTCTTAAATGGCCCCCAAAAGGCTCCTGCATTTAGATGCAGTGGGATAAATATGGAACCAGGTGCTATTCAGAAGCGGGGCCTGGTTGAAAGGGGCAGGACACTGGGGCTGGCCCCAGAAAGGGCGGATAACTGGGAGAAGACCCGGAAGGGCCTATGACAGCTCTGCCCTTCCGTGCTCACCCGACTTTCGGCCCACCATCCCGTGAACAGCTCGTCTGCTGCAGTGCCTCTGCCATGTGCTTCTGCTGTTGCCAGCTGCGCATGAACGGACTAAGGCCTTCTGCAACTGTGAGCTAAATAAATCACCTCTCTCCCTCCCTCTGAGTAATGTTTGGAGCAGAAGTGGCTTGTTAAAGTTGAGCTGAGGTCCCAGCAGCTAGAGTCATTGTTGGGCTGAAAGTTTTGTGTTTGTTAGTGTTTTCCTCCCCTGCTTTTCATTGCTCCAAAGATGTTGAAGATCTGGGAAGGGGGCTGAGTTTCCACTTTAGTGTCTGTTTCTTTGGTAGATTGCAGCTTCCTGAGAGACACCCATTCACAAGTTTGCAGGTGAGACATGCCAGTCCCAGCATCCTCGATGCAAGTGTTGGCTGCGTGTCTCTCCTAAGTGACCAGAAGTTGCCCAGCACCCACCGCTTTTCTGTTTGTAAGGCTGTGTGCGGCCCCATCTACGCTCCTGGGAACGCTCTTGGGAGCCACTTCGAGAGCACTTGGCCCAATGTCCTGCCTCTTTTTATCCCATCTGTGGGAGCACGTTTTCAGTGGTGCTTAAAACCTTTGGTAGAGTGTACCCAGTCGACTGTCTAAAGCCTAGAAGGGGCATCTTCTGGGTTTCCCGTTGGCTACATTGGACTGAGTCTGGGATTATAGGCATCAAAAATAATTTTCAATTCTTTAACAAAGAATTGGTTGGTCTTTCTGGAGACTGGACAGTCCATCACAGTTGCACAGAGCCTGGCTGGAGAGCAGAGGTTAAGTCCTCCAAATCTGGACCCCTGGCTCACTGGGAGGTATTAAGGAAAATCTGGGAGTGAGAGAGTCGGGAGGAAAGGACAAGGGACGAAGGTTGTTCGGAGAGTCAGTCACCAGGCAAGGGAAGGAGCAGTCAGAGAGTTCAACAGAAGCGGATTCTGTCCTTTCGGTCAGATCAGTGTGAAGTCTAGCTCCCGCCTCCTCCGTGGTGTTCTGCGAGGAATCCTGCAGAGAAGCTATCCGAGTGTCATCTTGTTCTCCAGACGTGTCTGTGTATGAATCAAAAGACGTGTTCAGTTGTTTCTGAGAGGCTGTGTGATCTCTTTTTCCAAGAACGTCTCTAATATGACCTATTTTATCTGACTTAAATGTTTCCTAAAGTCGCCATTGTACCTCCAAATTATCTGTCGTGATGATCATCTGTTTTTCTAGAAAAGCACAAGAAGTTTCTATCTTTTAGGTATATAAGCCGCAGAGTTTTGAACGGAGGTTTTTGGAGGGCTTGTGCTGAGAAACCCTTGTGGTCTTTTTGCTTCCTTCCCCACAATATCCAGGAGGCTACGGAGACTCTAGCGAGAGGAGTTGTACCGGCCCTGTGAGGACGGATGCCCTCCTTTGAAAGACAGTAATGTGCTGAAGGCCTGGACCCTGAGCCGCAGTGCTCAGAGGTCAGCCCTCGAAGGTGACTAGATCGTGAGGCCTCTGACCTCCTGGAGGGATTAATCCACTTACAGATTCATAGCTTAATGGATTTGAGGAGAGGAACTTTGTCTTAAAAGCTTGCTTTGCTCGTGCTTCCCGGATGCCACAACACAAGCATCTTTCCTACTGCGCACGCCTCTGTCATGCTGTGCCACCTGTCCTTGGCCTGAACAGCCCGGCCAGCCAACCATGAACCGAAACCTGGGAAACTGTGAGCCAGAACAAACGTTTCCTGCGTCAAGCTGATTGTCTTGGGTACTCTGTCACGGTGACAGAAAGCTGACGGAAGCAGCTTTCCTGAACTTAGCTCAGTTGGACAAACAAATCTCCTCTACACCATTTCTCGAGTGCAAAGAGAGCAGAGCTCAAATCCAAGAGAGACTCACCTGTGAACAGAAAGCTTGGCAGAAAAGCCATGAGCTTGGTGGTCTTCGTACCAGCAGACGGTCACCCCTCAGCCCTGGGGGCATTGCCAGTCTTCCTCAGGTCCCACTCCGATATAAGAAGTCATCCAAAACAAATCAACTCAGTCGGACCCCGGGGAACAAGCCTTTTATCCCCACACTCTGGGAGGCTGAGGCAGCAGGATTGCAAGGTTCAGTCCAGCATGGGCAGGTTAGCAACTTAGCAGGATCATCCAAACGTCAGAAGTAAAAAATGGGATGGAGATGCTGCTCAGTGCAGAGGCCCTCTTGGGCTCCATTCCCGGTACCACACTACCACATGCGCGCGCGCACACACACATGCACACACACACATGCATGTGCATCTCTCTCCCTCTCCCCAGTGAACTTTTACCATCTAAAGAATTTTAAACTTTATTATGACAAGCACACTGCCCCTCCCCGGGTCCTCCCTGCCCCCACATGCGCCTGCCGCCCCTCTCCCAGCATACTTCCCAGAGGGGCTCTTGTGCTGCGGCTGACACACCTGTTCTGTGGTTCACTCTTGGGGTCCCACATCTTGTGGCTTTTGACACATGGGTAATGGCACAATTTACCACCACAACACCCTACAGAACAGATTCCCCCTCGTAAAACTTCTCTGTTCCTTACCTGTTCATCCCTCTGTCCTTTAGTGGCGATTTTTAGAACAACAATGCCCTAAATCTTGTCTATTTTCAATTCTCAAAAATTCAATTGTATGAAGAGCTATAGGAACTAAACGTTCTGGGGCAAGACCTAGCTGATGCAGCTGGTAATTTTAGGCTTAATACAACCCAGTTCCATTACACAGATATTGAAAACAGCAGGCTAATCTCAGGCAGATCTTTAAATCTTATTTTTTTTAAGTATCTTGAAATGATTTTAAACTTAGGGAAGAGCCACGTGGACAACACAGATTTCCCAAGTGCCCTTGCATGCCCCTCCCTGGTTGTCAACACCTGTAGCCATGGCATGATTGTCAACACAAGGCGGTCGACCGCGGCCCCGTGTCATGAGCTACGGACGTCACGTTCCAACGCTGCTCATGCCTGTGCCACCGCCCCCGCTCCGGGTTCTGGAGCGGGGTTTTATAGCTCGTCTCCATAATCCGCAGTCTGCAGCTGTTCCTGGGGCTTTCTTGGTCTTGACTCGTATCCGTGACGCTTTCAAAGAAAACTCAAGTGTTTCGTCTCATGTCCTCATCTCGGGTTGCTCTGGTGGTTTCCTTGTTGTGACGCTGTGGTCGTAGGCTTCTGGGCCATGCACCTACTGTCTGTGCTGACCCATGTGCCATTGGGGGGGACCCTTGCACCCTAACTACTAAATAAGGACCTCAAGTGATCCCTCTGAGGTCACCTTCCAGGTTACTCCCCTGGACAGATATTATTGTTTTCCTCTGTAATTGACAGATATTTTATGCGTCAGATTGCAAAGCATGCACAGGTCCCCTGTCCCTTCAGTGTCTGCTTCCCGACTCACGCCAGCAGTCATCGGGGGCCTGACACACAGCAGTTGTGTGTTCAGAGTCTAACAGTGACTTCCCCGCCTGTCAGTCCTCCCCATCTAATTGAAATTCTCCTACCAGGAACAACTTTCCTCCCCCGTTCATTTATTTCTCCAGCACTTTATTTTTGTCAGTGGGGATTTGTGAATTATATTCTTGAGTTTCAGTATTAATTTTCTGGACTGACTAAGAGGAGTTTGTGCAAGTTGGGGCCCATCATTTCTCGACAGGCTGTTCCCTGTATTTTTCTGCGTTCTCATTTTCTGGCTTTGCACGTGACATCAGACCCATCTTGGGATTGCTAGGTAGGCCTGTCAGAGCTGTTATATCATTCGATGTGGGTGTTCAGGTTCTCAACCCCACATTTCCGGAGGAATGTGGCATTTCAGATTTTCCTGTGGTGGCAAATAAGTTGTAGTTCAGAGTGCAAAAATTTCCTGTGCTTCTTGGTTTTTTTTTTTTTGTTGTTTTGTTTTGTTTTGTTTTGTTTGCTTTGAGGTTTTGGTTCATAAGGAAAGTTTGTATGTGTTTAGATAAAGGCAGGGAGAAACGCTGCCAGTAGGCCACTTAAGGTCACTGTCATGGTCGGCTTTCACAACCAATATGGTAGCAGTGCGGTGGGAAAGAAGGAAATGGGGGGAGCATCTGGAAAGGGTCAGTCATCAGACCTTTCTCTACTGATGAGATGATATTCCACACAAACACACCCACAGAGTGAAGGGCACACGGTGGAGGGAGAAAGGGGAGAATCTTGCAAAATGGAAAGTGCCCAGAGGTCCCCAAAGGGAGCTTTCAAAACTCTCTTCCAACGAAACAGCTTAGAAAATGAGTGTCACTTTACACCACCAGGCTGGCTTCTCTCAGAAGCAGCAGAGGCTAGAGTTTCTTCCAAATGCCTTCTCCCAGGGAAAATATCTTGATGGATCGAGCAATTTCCTTTTAAATATGCAGAAAACCATATCTGCTCATGTATTTTTCAGAACGTTTTTTGTTCTTGCCTTACAGAAGCAAGAGCACTGGGGTGGGGAAGGGTAGCGGCATCAGAGATCGCTTCCTTCTTTCTCAGAAACGTTCTGAAGATGTTCACGTTCTATAACATAAAACTTATTTGTAATGATTTTATTTGTGTTTTCCAAATACTGTTAACACTGGTTTTTGAGGCCGTCTATCAAATGAAAACCTTTTTACTGGTAGTTTACTGCTTCTGTAACATCAAGAGTTACCAAAACAAAAACACAACAAAAATAAAGCAGATTTCATAGCTTGCCTTAGGAAGAGCCTTCATGTTCATGGCTATAGAATGGTTGGGGTAAAAGGAGGTTCCTTATAATGTGATTTATTTAAACTTGATCATCTGGGCCTCACCAGATAAAGCAAGACACCTGACAGACATAATACAGCAAATACCCCTCCTCTGATGAGAGGTTTGGGGTCTGGTGAACTTTAACAACAAATCCTTGGGTTGCACCTGTTGCTCTGTCTGAAATTTCTTTCCTCTCAGTTAGTGGCTGGCTGGCTGTGAACCAGCAGATTGTCTTAAGTAGTTTCTTGATCCTGGAGCACAGTACCCAACACTCACAGCAGAGGAGGGGAAAGGTTGGTTTAAGCTCGCAGTTTTGGGAGGTTTGGGGCCATTCATGGTGGCCAGTAATGACAGAGTTTCGTGGCCACGGGCCTGGCTGGAGAAAACCTGGTCACAGTGTGGCGAGACAGGAAGCAGAGAGCACACAGAAGTCAGGGTCAGGAGCGAGCGTCCTTCCGTGTTACATGCCCACTGCTCGGCCCCTTCCCACCAGGCTCCACTGCTTAACAGCACATGAAATCATCAATGGAGTAAGCCACTGGTAGGCCCAGCCCCAGGAACCAGGAACCTCCCAAATACAGGGGTCTTTTGCGGGGCTGTTCCTAATCCAAACCCTAGCACATGGGCATATCCTAGACCTGCCTTCTGCCTAGGGCCCAACCAGCTCTACTTGTTGGCAATTCCCAAAGATAAACTTTCAGTATGGGAAGGAGCCTTTGTTTGCTGCCTCCTTTGCTTTTACTCTGTAGATAAGGGTTTTCCTGGTGGATTTACTAGAGAGAGAGGCGGTGTGCCTGGCCATACCAAATCCCTAGGAAGCTGGAGGGTTGTCATCGCTCGTATGTGACCTTTCCCAGTATTTATCCAGCTACAGACTCCAAATCTGCACACAACAGGGGTGATGGTTAACCGTCCGCTGACTGGATCGGTTGGCTCCCGGTTGTGGAACTGTGGGTGGGTTTTGTGCGCTGAGTACGGTGGAGGAGGAGTCAGCCTGTGTGTCCTTTCAGAAGGGGACACAATCGCTGCAAAGGGCGGTTTATTCATCTGTGTCATGGAGAGAGAATTGGCTTTTTCAGGGAGCCTGCCCCACACCCCCAGCCTAAGCTTTCGGTACTCAGTGGGGAGATGACGCTGTGAGGAGGTACCTGGGCCTGCCAATCCGTGCTGCACCCTGTGGATCGGCCGAGGGCCTCTTAGGGCAGGGCGCCCGAGAACGGGGTAGGGCATGCACAGACACGGCACCAGGAGCCCAGGAGGAAACCCGCACTCGCTGCTTATCTTCTCGGGCAGCTGCAGCAGGCTGGGGACTGTAGGAGCCTGGGGGAGCACTAGCATACAGCAGAGGTGGGATCAGTGTTCTCAGTTAGCAGTGGACAGCCTCAGGGAGGCGGAGAGACCCTCTCAGTCTCTGCTGCCCTGCGTCTGCCCAGGCGCTGGGTGGGCTTCATCCCAGGTTCCCTTCCCCCTTCAGTCCACACCGTCTTCCTCCCTAGCCTTTCTCCTGCTGTGTCCTGTACCTGCCTTCTGCGTGGGTGGTAGCTGGTGCAATCGCTTCACTCCTGGGCGTTTGTGGGTGGTTAATGATTGCATTACCGTTCTGTTTTACCTGGGTCTTTCAGGCCTGGATCCCACAAGGGACTGATAGGCATTTCAGTCCCCAACCCACAACCTTTCCCTTTCCCCCTCCATCTCCAGGGCAACTGCATTTACAAAAGGAATGCTTGATAGCAAGAATGGGTGTGAGCCTCAGTTATGGACAGGGCCCTTTAAATTTATCCTCCGCTTATTATTTATAATGTAGACTGTGTTTTGGACAGTGGGGATACTTCTGCATTTCCAGTGGTTTCTCAGCCATTAACATGCAACTGGTTTGAGCATGGTGATATTTCTGAGACTAAGCCTGGATTTTTTTTATGGATGAATAGAGAACAGAAATACCTAGTTCGATGTCACCCGGAGTCTTGGGTCTTGATGTTCCCTTCCCCCAGACTTCCAGCCTTCGTGTCACTGCCCCACAGATGCAGTGGATGGCCCCACTTGCAGCTTTCCCGTTGCTGAGATAAGCTACCGTACATCTGTATCAAAAGAGTGGAGGTGTATGTCAGCTCATGGCTTTCAGGGCTTCAGTCCGTGATTGGCTGACTCCATGCTGAAAAGCACATCACGGTGAAAGGGGCGGGCGCAGTGACACTGCTCACGCCTGGGGTCCAGGAAGCAAAGAGAGAAGGCAGTTGAGGACAATAACACACCCTTCCAGGTCCTGCCCACAGTGACCTACCGGTGACCCCCCTCCAGCCAGGCCCCAACTCCTAACATCACAGTCAGTGCAGAACACAGCCACAGATGGCTGCTCAGATGCATACAGCACTGCCATGATCCAGTCACCTTCTGCACACGGGAACTTTGGGGGGCACATCTAGACAGAAGCCATAGCATTCTAGGTGGCAGCCCTTCCATTCTAGACAGAAGCTGTCCCAGGACGATGCAGAACATGGCGTGCAGTGCTGACACCAACCCTTGAACGTGGGTCTCCATGCTCTGAAGAATCTCTTTGTTCTTGCTGTGCACATTAACAAAGTCACTGTCTCCCTGGTCATTTCTCATCTTGTCCGTTTTTCAGAGTTGACATTCTGTTCTCAGCATGAGAATTGAAATCAGTTTCTTGAGACCCTGACCCACAGAGGTCCAGGAAGTCAACGCCACGTCCGTAGACATGCTGCGATGGCATTGCTCATCCTGTCTTGTTGTCTCACGAGTGGACAGTTAAAAGTTTATGAATCTGTTTTTTACTTCCCTTTACAACTAACCTTTAAGAAACTACCGCTCGTCCTTGTTGGTGTTAAATTAAGGAAGAATATTCACAATTTTCTTAAAAGTTTATTAAATTGCCAGCCCTGTCTAATTTCATATCTCTAGGAGGCCAGGTTCTTTTTATATTCTTTAATCCAATCAAAACATTGTAAGAGCTGAGCAAAGAAGCACATGAAAGGATCCAGCTGTTTTCTGTTCAGCCAGATGTTAAAGATATTTGAAAAACTACAGAAACAATGCCAATCTTCCTACTGTTTTATTTTGCTTTGGAGAATATTTATGTTTATAGTGTAACTTATGTGTACCTCCATGAAATGCCTCATGCTTTATTATTTATTTTAAATGAATTAATAAAAGCTTTAAAATGCACCAGTTTTTAATTTTAATGCAGGAACTGTTGAGTGATGGAACGCATGTAAGCAAAGGGCCCTCGTTGGCCTCAGTAATTTTTAAGAGTCTAGAGAGGCCATAAGACGTAAAGGCTCAGGAGCCCTTGGCATTAAGAGAATTTCAGTGCAGTGTTCTTCCTCTCTGGGCCTGGAAGGAGCAGGAGCCACTGGGGTCATAGGATGTGCAGAGGCTCTGGAAGAATCCCCACCGAACTACCTCCCAGTGACTTCTTGTTCCGAGTCCACATCCCTTGATTACCAAAGAGGTTACATGGTCTCTGTATTACTCAGTTTTTGCATATTGGGGTAAAATATCTAATGCCTGCAACTTGAAGGCTTATGGTTTTCAAGGGATTCAGTCTGTGGTCATCTGCATCCAAGGTAGAAACAGCGTGGTGGGAGGATGTGGTGGGGTCAGCTGCTCATTCCATGGTGGCTGGGAGGTGAGAGGGAAGGGAGCAGCTGAGGACAAGAATGGACCTGCCAGGTCCCCAGCCAGTGAGCTGCCTCTCAACCAGGCCCTGCCTTGGACAGCCCATTCGCCTGCTGGACTCAGCGAGTAGTGAATCTGCTGATGTGTCTGCACCCGGTGCGCCAGTCCCCTTCCAGGCCCGTTAGACTTGGGGGCCACATGGAGATGGAAGCTAACCTGACCCCAGGGGCATCTCTTAATTTTTCAGCATTTTTTTTTCAACTCAGCGTATACAAAATGCATGACTACAACTCAGTGTATGCACAAGGGCCATCCTAAAGAAAATTATCCATGAGTTCCTCATTGTAACTAAGGTGGTAAGAGATCAGAAATTCTCTCTACAATGACAGTGACAGCTGGGGAAGAAAGGGGCATGCCAGCCAGTGCAGGTGGGAGCATCTCACTAACTTTCATACCACAGAGGAGTTGAGAAAGTGTTCAGATCGCACACATTATACTCAGGTAAATCTCAGTTCGTATAAACAAATATTTTACCTCATATATCTTGTTCCCAGCATGGCCTAGGACACACTTGAGTTTTAGGTGGGTATCTTGCATCTTTATTTAGGAGACTTGCAAGCCCACGTTGCTTTGAAATAGACAGTTTGTAGCTCAGCAAGCAATATTTACTTCATTCCTTGAATGAAAATGCAAAATCCAGTTTAGTTTTAAGAGATTGTGAGAAACATTTTGCCATAGTGAAACTGAGTGATATTTGATACATACCGTTATGAGCGTGCCATGGACGAAATGGTTTGTTTTTGCTTGAATAAAACACTTTTCAGGTGACTTGTCTCACATACTGTATTTTCGCTGTGCATGTAAGAGTACCTTTTAGTCATGTGGGTCCACCTGCACATATCTCTTTGTTTGATTTGTTTGCAGTGTTTCCACATTTCTTTGGCTCAAATTAAGCAAATAGCAGTCTCTTCTGACTCTTGGGATGGCTTGTTTTTAGGGCCTACTAGGGCAGGGCCTGAGCGTGGCAAGCGCTGTCCAAGGTACTGGACATGGCCGCGCTAAGGTAAGCTTGTTGTCAGTGAGGGGTAAGGGGAGTCTCGCTGGCATTACTGGAGTCTTGCGGGCTTGAGCTTTCACTGTGGGCCAGGTGGCAGGCTGTGACGGCTTCTGGCGTGTGTTTGTAGAAGGTGATCCTGCGGCCAGGTAGAGGACATATACTTAGGCAGCAGATGATAGGTTATTTTAATAGGAGATACAAGGAGAGGTGATGCAGGTGTGACCTGGGGAGGAAGCGGTGAAGTGGGGAGAAGGGAGAGGCTGCAGGTAACAGCGTAGAGTGCAGAGTTAGGGTTTGATGCTGCCTTGGGTGCAGAACGTTTGAGAGAAGGAGGGGTAAGCCTGGCCTGGACCCGACAGCAAGCGGCGGCCATCAGGGAAGGAGCCATAAGCCGCTGCTGTGTGTCATTTTGGAGGGAAGCAGTAATTGAGACCAGCAAATGACAACAGAATCAGAAGCCCACTGGCGAGCCACACGGACGTGTTGGAGAGGGTGGGAGTTAGTCATGGCATGAAATCAGGAAGGTGAGAGAGACCTGGCTTGGAAAAAAGGAAAGGGGCAGCCGAGGAGGTGTGGAAGGAGCCAGGAGGAAGCGCTCCTCAGGTGCCAAGGGGAGAAGGCGTTTCAGGCCGAGGCCACCTCCACGATGCCCTGCGCAGGCGGACGTTAGGGTGAGTAGGAGAAGGATGGAGTTAACCATGGGGAAGACATGCAGTCCTGGCCAAGAGCAGTCAGGGCTTCCTGGACAGGTTGGCGGAAATTCTAGAGAAAGCAGAAGGGAAGAAAGTGGAAACCTAGACCTCGACACATTCCAAAGAGGAAATACTCTTCACGAAGAAACAAAAAAGAGCCATCTGCTAAGAGGAGGTGCGGGTCACAACTTTATGTGTGAGCAGGAAGGTGTTGGAGGAGAATGTGGGGGAGGTGAGGGGATGCAGCCCGCTGGGCAGCACGGTCATCGGGATGGAGAAAGGAAGGACACGGGTTGGAAAATGGCGTTTGGGACACACCGACCGTTGGCATTTACTTCTATTAAGAATCTAGTCAAAATAGATCACACTTGTCTTCTTGGAGATATGGGGTAATTTAATCTTAGGAAAATTGTAAATTTAGACCATTTGTAACTTGTTTTTCTTACCAATAGGGTCAGTGTGTGTGACCAGACTTGTCCTTTCAAATAAAAACAACTATATTGAGAGTAAAATGAAAAATATACACTAGACAACTTTATTTAAAAGCGCAATTGTTGAGGAAGTGGCACCTCTTTTTAACCTGTAGGTCTCTAATATATGAATACATGAACCCATGGAAACAGCATATTAATGGTACACACGTTGGACATGATGCATGTTAAGCCAGGCCTGGTGGCACAGGCCTGTAACCCCAGCACCCTGGGAGGCTGAGAAGGTGGATTGTAAATGTGAGCCCAGCCTTGTCAACTTAGTCCCTTAGGCCCTGCCTCCCAGTCAAAAATAAAAATGGGCTGGGATGTAGTCAGTGTTGTTTTTTTGGGCTTCATGTCCAGTATCACAAAAATAAATAAATAAATAAATAAATAAATAAATAAAGACAAAAGACAGAAGAGAAAGAATGTATTTCGAGCATCTTAAGGCACTGCATGTGTGGGCTGGTGCAGACATGGGACACGCTTCCCAGACTGTATACACACCAGAGGCCCAGCTGTTGCATTCTGAGCCCACTCCCTGAAGCCAGCATCCTGGGGTCACACAGGGAAACTGAGGAAGACCATCTCCGGGAGACATGCATGGCTCCTGACAGCTGGCTTTCCTGAGGATTTCCTGTGGTCTAGTCAAGGTTTCCACCACCAGCACCAAGGTCTGGGTCGCTCCCGCCCCATTCCTTTCCTCTTGTCGAGTGTGGCCAGACTTTCCTCGGGTCTGTGCACAGTCCTGGTCCCTTCTGGTTCCTTATTTACTCCGTATCATGGGTATTTCCTGTAAAAATCTTTTGCCCATTGGTTCACATCTGTACATTTACATTTTAGGGGAGACATACTGCATTAGTCTGCTTTACAATTTCTGGGGTCAAATACTCTGCAACTGAAAGGAGCAAAGGTTGGATTGGCTGACAGTATCGGAGGATTCAGTCTGTGGTCAGCTGGATCCAAAGCAGAAGCATCATGACGGAAGGGCAGAGGACAGTTGCTCAGTTCGTGGTGGCCAGGAGGCAGAGCAGGGAACAGGGCCCGAGAGGAAGGGGTTGTACATAGTATGAAAGACCGTGCCTGGAGAGATTTCAAGTCGATCAGTTGTTGACAGTTAGCTTTAGTGGTCACATAGACTTATGTGTATGGTACTAGAAGTAGCCTGAGAAGAAAAGATTGGGAGGGGTTCCCTCATCTCGGAAGTTGAGAAAAGTGGGTTTAATGGGGAGCTCTGGGGTGCAGATCTTCAAGAGATGGTGACTTGCAGCTCTAAGCTTCATAGCTAGTCCTGACTCCTCCATTAACCTCTGTGCCAGAAAACTATAGTTGCCTAAGCCTGACCAGCCCAACCTTGGAACCGAGGGACAAATGGCTCTGCGCCGATGCTTTTAACCTCAGGTCCATCAGGAAAGAAGAAATGGAAACCATTTCATTATGCCTTGGCCCCAGTGTGAACCCAGTGGTTTGAAAGTTGTAGTTAAGGGGGAAAAAATAACTGGAGAGGATCGAGCTGGAGAGAAAGAGGCAGGCAGGAGAAGGGAAAGGTCCCCTGGAAAGGCCGACATCCCCGTGTCTTCTCTACCGGTGTCCCAGACTCTTGATCCATGGACTGGCACTGGTCCATGCCCTGTCAGAACCTGGGTCACCCAGGAAGAGCTGAGCGGAAGCTGCTCCCCATTGCCAGCGTAACCCCTGGGTTCCAGCTCCTATTGGGCCTCCAAAGGATTCATTGTACTAAGATGTAGTAATAACAGAACGAAAATGCATGGCAAATGAAATGCACTTGAATCGTCCCCACGCCATCTCCCTCCCTCGTCTTCTGTGAAATGAATCCCTGGTGCCAGAAAGGCTGGGGACTGCTGGTCTAAACCACAGCGATAGCCTCGGGCAGCTTCCTGAGTGAGGCCCCTGCCCGTGCTTGGGGCGTGATGGCATTTTTCACGGTGAAATCATTTAGATCTTAAGTGTCCCCAAGGCCTACGTGATGAAGGTGTGGTCTTCACCACGGTGCTAGTGGGAGGTGATGGAGCCTAGGAGAGGTAGATATCAGTGGGGGGTCTTCAGGGCAGGAGGACGCGTCCTTGAAGGGGACGGTGGGGCCCAGTCCTTTCCTCTCCTCTCTGCTTCCCATGCAAGGAGTGAAAGGTTCCACTCTGCCACATGCCCTGGAGTGTGTGTCATGGTGCCGCACCAGAGATGCAGAAACACTGGGGGCGTCCAGCTATGAACTGAAATCTCCAAATCTGTGAGCGGAAACAACCCCTTTTCTCTCTATAGGTAGGGTACCCCAGCATTTGCAGTAGCAATGGACAGCTGACTAGCACTGTGAATTATTGAGCTTCAAGAAGGCTTCGCAGGATTCCTGAACATCGCAGGAGACGACAGAGCTCTGTGGTTGGGCATGGGCCACCTGCTAGGCCGGACCCCTCCTGCTCTGCCTTTACTACAGTTCTGACAGTAATAATGCAGAAAGACCTATTTAAAACTTTAAAATTTACATATGAACTGTATGAGTGGAACTGACATGACAAAATTGTGAGACTCGTGGGTGACGCTTGGTGCTGTCACTCTCCGCGGATCATCTGGTGCTTCCTGGAGTCCCGTATTATTCCCTGAACCTCCAGAAAGCCAATGGCAGGGAATTCCGCAGAAGTATCCCTGTTGGGAAGACTTGGTTTATCCTCCGCATTACAACCCTTGCAGGTACAGAAAGTACCCGCTTTGGGTCAGACCATGGGTCCCCAGCTCCCAGGTCACAGGGTTGGGAATTGGGATTCACAGCAGAATGTGAGCAGCAGGCTTCTTAGGTTCTGCAGACCCTACGCGATCTGTGCAAGAGCACACAGGGCCTCAATAGCGAGTTGTCAGGGGCAGGGATTTTGTACCTTTCCCCAGAGCAGTGTTGGAGCATCACCGGGGTTCATGGCTAGGTTTGGTGAAGTGTGTGTTTCTGTATGTAAAAGGGTTTACAGTGTGAATTCAGAACCACTTCTGCCAGTGGTCTGGTGCCTGGTAGCATATTAAATAATGCAACTCTCATCTAGTTTTCTCATCTATGAAATGAGGGCAGGAATCGTAATTAGCACTAATCATTTGGAGCATGGGACTAGGGCGAGAGGCATCATTCTGAATGGTGCCAGGCACATGGTGAGTGCTAGAGAATTGTAGCAACATTGTACCTGTATTACTATATAGTACTAGTGCATTATGATTAGCTATATACAACAAAATATATATTGGAGATTAAAATCAATGATTAATTACTTATCACATATAATTACATCTAGTATGTAATATATGTGTTCTATGATTGCGTACATCTTATAGCACTGAGCACTAGTTGTGTGTCCCACACTGTTCCATTTGTATCTCTCTGTAGAGCATGTGTATATATAAATGTATTTGTGCACACAGAAGCAGAGAGTGTTAAAGAATGGCAGGCATTTAAATATGAACAGAACTCAAAGTGTTTTCTTTTATCTCTCCGACAGATGCCTCATAAACTTGTTGGGATACACAAATGCTTGCTCAGATACCATTTTTCTATATAAAAGACCAGTCATTTTTCTATAGAGGGTCAGGTAGTAAATGTTTTGGGCTTTGCAGGCCACAGTCGTCTTGGTTGCAAATAACACAAAAGGGCTTGAGTTTGTACCAGTAAAACCTTATCTATAAGACAGATGACAGTCCATGTGTGGCCCAAGGACCACAGTTTGCTCACCTCTGCCCTGAGGGAAAGTAACTAGGACAAACAGGTGCAATCCTCAGGGACTGAGGATTGGTTCCTCCCAAACAAGCGCCCTCCAGGATGTCTGCTGTCTTGTTAGTGAGCATTCCAGCCTGGGGATTACTAACCAGAAGCTGGGGGATCGGCGCTCAGGCATAATTTTGTGGGGAGTGAGTCACAGGGTGAAGCTAGACACGGAACCTTCTCTCAAGCTTGCTCCAGTGAGGATTAAGCTCTTCTGATTCTGAATAGTGCGGGATGCTCGTCTGCATATATTATCCTGGGAGGTCCAAGCGGGGAGTACGAAATCATTACCATGTCTGAGCAACTACAAGACAAGAACTCGGGGCACCCAGAATAAAGAGTGACGCAGGCAGGAATATCCCAGGGATATAGAGTGTGCACATGAGGAGGTGAGGTGCATAGCTAGGCACAGGGGGCAGTGAGCAGTGGTCACTGGAAATCGCGTGGAATGAAGGTTTAACCCGCGTCCAAGTTACAGTTATAGCAAAGTCCTAATTCACGATCTTGAGTTAATGTAAGGTTGCAGTTTTAAACTTTGGTTTTAGGATAGGTGTGTAGGTATCTGTGTGTGTGTGTGTGTGTGTGTGTGTGTGTGTGTGTGTGTGTGTTTCGGGGCTGGGGGGAGTCTGGCAGCCAAGCCCAGGCCCTTTCTACTGAGCTATATCCTCAGCCCATTTTTAATTTTGAGACAAAGTCTCGCTAAATCACTAAGTTGCCAAGGCTGGGCTCCAGCTTGGCCATCTTTCTGCCTCAGCCTCCCCGAGTGTTGTAATGACAGGCCAGCACCGCCGGGCCTGGCTACAAATGACCTTTGATAATTATTAACTACCCAAGTTCCCTTTCTTCGCTGAGTGAAAATGTCATCTGAAATTTGCTAATTGTCAAAAGTCTGCTGGATATTTCTCTACCTGCACTGTAATATTTCACGACCATGTTTGCATCCCCGATGTGCTGGTGAGGAAATTCAGGCTTAAGAAATTAAATTATTTCTCTAAGGTTACCTGTCTGGTAAAGGGCAGAGCTGCAATTTTTACTATTATGTCTAAAAACTTCTGCCACGTGAACTCTGCAGACGGAACACAAGGAGCAAGGAGAGAGGGATGGCAGAAGAGAGTCACTTCCCAAGCTACGGAGGGAAGGAGGCAGAGTGTCAGGGCCCGAGAACAGGGGCCCCTTCCTCCCAGCCTCTCTGCAAGATACTTAGTCCAGAGCTTGCTGACTTGGCCACGTCCTCATTGCTGGGACACAATACCAGACATATGCAACTTAAGAGAGAAAAGAAAGGTGGAAAGGTTTGTTTTAGCTCACAGTGTCAGGGGTGTCAAGACTGGGAGGGACAGCACAGTGGGAGGGTCTGGCAGAGGATATCTGCCCAGAGCACTGCAATAAGGAGGATCAGGGCTGGAGGTGTAGCTCAGTCAGTAGAGCACTGGGTTCCATCCCCCAGCACCACACAATAGCTGGGCATGCCGGTGCATCCCTGCAATCCCAGCACTCAAGAGGCTGAGGCAAGAGGATTGCTGTGAGTTCTAGACCAGCCTGGGCTATGCAATGAGTTTGGGACCAGCCTGGGTTCTGGAGAGAGACTCTCTCCAAAGTAAGGACAAAAATCAATACAAGAAAAAAAAAAAAGAGGAAGGCACAGGGGCTGGAGAGAAGCCGGGCCAAGCGTCTACCCTTCCAGGCCTCGCCCTTCGTGGTTCACCCCTCCCCACCTGGCCCCACCTCCTATGGCGTGTGCAGTCCTTAGGGAGTGCCCTGGTGGAGCCGAGGATGACACACTGTGTTCACTGTCTAGTTTGTGTGTCTCAGTTCTGACAACAGTCGTGGTCCCAGGCTCACCGTCCGGATGACAAGTCTCTAAAGAGATTAATTATTCCAAAGTTACCACACTTTGAAAGCACAGAGCAAGGATTTGAGAGTGCAGCTGTGGTTGTCGACAACCTCAGTGAATCTTAATTGCTTCACTCCTAACATTTATTCCGAAGGCTTTTATCTGAGTCTGAACCCTGCAGGGATCATGATACATCACCCCTCACCCGTGTTAATGCAAAATAAATTCAACACTAAAATAAACACAGACCAGTAAAACTTGGATTTTTGATATGTTGAGCCAGCAGATATTACTTCCAATCCTTCTTGGTTCCTTTTTCTTTGTTTTGCTGGTTCCTTCGGTTTCTGTGTAGTTACCCTCCTCAGAAATCCAGCTCCGCCTCTACCCCTGGACTGGGTCATTTTGCTCCACCCTCTCTCAGAAGATTTGCAGGGCCTCAGCTCAGGAGCACAGCCCACTGGAGGGTCTGCAGGCGCACTGATCCCTGCTGGCCCCACCACGCACAGGCTTTCTGCTCACGGACACGAGCCTGCAGGAGGGGTGTCAAGTGTTCTTCCAGGTCTCTGCTTCTGCGCCTTGACCTTGCCCTTGGGACTCAAGTTCTTCCTCCAGCCACGCTCCCGGCTGGCTCCCGCAGCCGCTCGTGACTACTTTGCCATCAGCCACCTGCACCTGTGGGCCTTTGTGCTGCCTTCGTGGTACAAAGATGAGACTCTGCAGCCAGTCTTTGAAATAGATTTTTTTTTTGGGGGGGGGGGGGTCAGGGAAGCCAACCACAATTCGTAATCACCTGGCCCAGTGACATAGCCCTCAGCAGGGCTGGGGTTGTAGCTCAGTGGTTAGAGCACTTGCCCAGGGGGTGCCAGGCCCTGCATTTGGTTCTGCAGTGCCACATAAGCTGGGCCTGGTGGTGCATTCTTAGAACCCCAGCGCTAAGGAGGCTGGAGCCAGAGGTACACTGTTGAGTGTGAGGCCAGCTTGGGCGACACAGTGAGTTCAGGGCCAGCCTAGAACATGCAGTGAGACACAGTCTCAAGAGAGAAAGAAATGGTCCCCATCACACATTGAGCAGACCGTACGTGTGGAACGCATGGCCAGCCTCCATCATGTCCCTGGGACATATGTCACACAGGCAGCCAAACTGACGGAACCACTAAGCCAGAGCATCTCCAAATCCAGTGGCGCCGTAGCACAATCTCATCTCAGCTGGGAAAGGAAATACCGCCCCAGTTAGGAACCCGTTCTGCGCCCCCGCTCCCTGTGCACTCGTACCAACAACACACGAACTCAACTGTTTGCAAGTACGTCTTCTAAGAGACGTGACGGCATTTAACAGACACTAATTTGCCTTTCCCCTGGTCTTTGCATAGAAACTAAGTTCGGTGGCGCTGGTTGGCCCGTCTTTGGAGAACGAACACTTTTCGCGCCGCTCCGTTGCCACAGCCGGGGTGATGGCTCATCCTGCCCCAGCTCGGCGGGGAGTTTCGGATCTTACCTAGTCACTGCGCCCACCGGGCAGAGGGTGCGCCTGCTGCCCTGCAGCCGGGGACTTGGTGTCGAATGAAGCATTGCTCGAGGGACAGAGGCGGCAGGACTGGCCAAGCTCAAGCCCAAGCCACGCTGCGCAAGGCGTGGCACCGTGGGGCCTCGAGGTGAGGATTCACCGATCTAGAGAGGCTCCTTCCGGCTTTAGCCGATTTGTGTCGGCTCCGGATTTCACGGTAGAAATCTCCAGAGAGCTCGATCCCCCCCTGTAGGACTCACAGCCAGGCCTAGACAAGCCCCTCGAGGCCAGGACACCCCGCCTCTCTCACAGATTTTTTTCTTTCTGAAAAGGGCACAGATTTTCCTGCAGGTTCCGTGGGAGTTGGCGGACATTACTGTTCCCAGCCTTCCCGACTCTAGGGACCGGTTTACAGTTGGAGACCACTTTCCCAAAGATAGAACTGGGGAGGGTCCTCAGTGGGGAGCGAAGCTCCGCCTCATGCCAATCAACAGCAGCCTTAGAACTTGATAGGCGCTTGCTACAGGGGCGGGCCTTTGCTGCTCTCTTCCGTGCCAGTCCTGGCCAAGGCTTGAGGACCCCTCGTGTCCAGGACAGGAGCCTGTTGTGGCTCATAGTGATGGGCAAATGATGGTTTTGCAGGCATGGCTTTTCGGATCGGCAAACCGTGTGAAACAGTGTCATCGGGGCAGAGCCCAGCGCCGGGGCGGGAAGGGACGCGCAGAGCCGGGCTCCAGCACAGCGCCAGCCCGGTGCACGCGTGGCTGCATGCCCAGTGAAACACCACCGGAGCAGAAAATTTAAATAAAATGCAAAACACCTCCCACGAAAATCCTTACACAGCACCCACAAAGAAATGCGTCGTCACTGCCGCGTATTCCGTAGCGGGGCAACTGCAATCCCGGCACTCTAGGAGACTGAGGCAGGAGGACCTCTCAAGTTTGATCCCAGCCCGGCCGTTTCTGTGTCTGTGCGACGCAGTCTCCAAAATTACAGGGAAAAATAAAAAAAAGGGGAGGCACCGTGGGGGAGGCTGGGGTGCAAAGGCCGGGTGTTCAATTTCTGCCATAAAGAAAAAACGGTTCCTCATTTCACAGCTGAAAACAGGCGTGGGTGGGTCGCGTCTCCCCCAAGATCTTGGCTCTGGGGTAGGGGGCTGCTGTGGAGGGCGATGGGGGTGCGGGGGGGCACGCGGCTTTCCGGGTTCGGCTTCCTCGCTCACGTGAGCTGAGCGTGCCCCACCGGGGGCGCGCTCAGTGCCAGGCCTGCACACAGCAGGCCCGCCGCGGCCGTGGCGCGGGTTGCCTTCTGGGCTCAGCCGTGGGTTCGTCTCACACAAATCCCTGAGCTCGCGGCACCTCGGCGGCCGCCCCCTCCCACCTCTGGCTCCTAATCGCCTTTCGCGGTTCTGTGTCTCATCGCGGTTCTGTGTCTCATCGCGCTCCGCGTGTCTCCATTTTCCACCCTCCGTGGTAATTGAGCGCTCAGTCATTGTTATGTCCCCATTCTGACAACATTTATTAAAATGAAGCAATTAACTATTGTCTTAAATGGAGTTTAGACGTAAGGCTCATTAGACGCAGGCTCATTACAATTAACTTAAATGATAAATGCAAATTATTTTATCCCAGCTTTACCCTGAAACTTGGTTCGACTGGTTTTCTCCAGAGCTGGCTTTCTTTCCTCCTGTAAGAGTGAAACTGGTTAGATATTCGCCGGGGAGACAAGTACTCGTTGAGAAGATATGAGGAACCCCGCAAAGGCCTGGCTTGGCTCACAGAGGGTCCTGGAGCCTGGGTGACCCCGCTTCCCAGGTGGCCGCCTAACTGAACATCGAAGCTCTCTGAAGTCAGGTAGAGAAGAAAATGGGCTTAGATTTTTAAATGGCCCGATCTTCACCGGCTTCGAGGGAGGCAGGTTCTTGGCACACACAGCGGCGAGAACAGCATTGCCCGACTCGGCTTCCTCTGCCCGTGGATTTTCTTCAAGAGGACCAGGACTTTCAGGGTTAAGTGGCTTACTGCTGGGCTGATCAGTTATGGTAGAAAATCGTGATTTTCCTGCCTCTCTTGCCAGACGGAAGACGTAAGACAGAATGTTTATAAGAACTATTTTTGTCTCAACTGTACTTGAAAAGGCAACAGGAGTAAGGAGGAATCTTGGCTACTCCCACCCCAAATCCCTCCCACAGTCCATCTCTTCAGAGTGTTGGGTTAATGCAGAAAAAAACGGTGGTTTTTGCATTGCTGAGATTTGCTGTTGGGTATCAGAATGCATTCTTCAGTAAGTGTGGCGCATTGTACAGCCTTTTGGTGCACACTTCTCAGGCTATTTGTTTTGCTAATGACTTATTACTTGTCGTTTATTTGACATCTATTTTATACTAGGGAAATGATGTTAGACAAAAGTAAATTTGGGCAATTTTCTTATTTGAGTTCAAAATGGGTCACGAAGCAGTAAAGAGGCTCCTTTACCCTGGCAAGTGTGGGACCAGCCACATTGAAACTGGGAGAAAAAGTGAACTCGGAAGCCTCATAATCCCACTCGCAGCTCAGCGTCATGAATCAATAAGAGATAGTAGCTCCTTGGCCCTCTCGAAGGAGGGAAAGAGTTAGACCATTTGTCTCAGCTTCTTTCCCGTTGCTGTGACTCAATACCCAACATCCATAAATTTAGGGGAGGAAAGGTTTATTTTAGCTCACAGATTCAGAAGGTTGCAGTCCATTCAGGGGTGGCTGGCATCAACCGAAGTACGTGGCAGAGGCAGAGGTGGAGGCGGCTTCTCATGACATCCCACACAGGCGGGAAAGTTGAGACTAGTTGAGACTCATCTAGACTTGTCCTAGTCCTCGTCCCCCCAGGAAAGCAGGAAGCAGCTCGTATGTCCTTCCAGGTCTCCTCCCAGTGATCAGCCCCTCCTGGATCCAGGTGTGGAAGGTTTGGCCACTACATGCCTTTAATCCTAACTTACACACCTTTAATCCTAACTTACACGCCTGTAGTCCACCCATCCAGACCAGGCCCCTGTCTACCAACAGCACATGGTTCCATAGACAACCCTTTAACACTTAAATACATGAGACTTTTGGGGACATTCCAGAGGCAAACCACAATAGCATGCATCCAGCATTTCCACTTTTCCAGATGGTCCTTGAGGTGCTGGCTTCTGCATCTCCTGTCTTGGGTAGTTTAGGGGACCCAGGATATACTAAGGCTTTGGGAGCAGCGCAGCGCAAGGTGGTGCCACTTCTGCTGTAGAGCCTCCCCCTGCCCAGCACAGAGAGGCTGGTAAACAGCTCTCATCTACTGCCTGGCAGGGGGAGAGGCGGACCATGAGCCAGATGTGCCCTTTGTGTCTGTGGACTTCCTGAGGGAGTGGGTGCAGGGTCACCTGTCCTGAGCACCGAGGAGACCCAGGATACGATACCACTATGTGCATGGGAGGACTGAAAACAAACAAGGGGGTTTGAAGTAGTGCACACACTTGCTACCGCCCTTCCCAGGCTCGGCGCAGAGCCAGCTGGTAAAGCCTTCAGCTCCCACCTTCTCCCTAGGAAGGGAAGGGGTGGATCGGCCATTCAGAGTCCCGGGCTCTCCAGGCGTTGTCTGAGGGGCTTTCTGCTATCTCCGGTCTCCAAACGCTGACAACATCTGGAATCCCATAGACTCCTGGGGTCCACTGTGGACAAAGATGGGGTTTTCACTAGCTCGAGAGTTCAGCTAACTGTCAGGAGCTCCGGCAGGGCTAAGGGATGCTGGCCCAATGGATGGAGATGGGAATGTGGTTTTCTTTGACGTACAGGTAGTTACTTATGCAAAGGATAAGGGGAAATTAAGAAACAGAAAAGCAGACTCTAAACGAAAGAATGGGATAAAACTCCACATACAAGCTGAATGAAGCAGATGAGAATTTCTGACACACGAACATTGTAAAACTGGAAAATGATCTCAGGAGGAAGCAGAGGGCCTCAAAAATAGACAAAAGGAATCAGAATAAAGACGTGGGGACCTGAAGACAGATCATTTGAAATCGCATCATCAGAGGTGTAAGCATCAGAGAGAATGCAAAGGCGGGAAGAAAGACTAAGAGACCCCTGGGACACCACCAGGCACGTTGACACACGCGGCGTGGGACCCCAGGGGGAGAAGAAATGGCTGGAAAGTCTATGCCAACCAGAGTGGCAGAAGATGTGCTAAATATGGGGGAAATAAACCTCCAGCTCTAAGGAAGTCTGAAGGATTCTCAACAAGGTAACACCAAGAGACCCGTGCCAAGTAAGATACAGTGTAACCAAAGGGTCAAAGTCAATGAATAATGAACCATCAGCCAACATTGCCTCTCAGTGTGCGGGCGGACTCTTTCATTCAGTCAGGTGTTTCCTGTGCTGTCCAGCAGCTTCTGCGTTTCATGCAACCTCAGGTGCCAACTCTTATGTTTTGTTTCCTGTGTTTTGGGGTCCTACTCAGAAAATAATTTCTTGTACCATTGCCTCAAAATGTTTCTCCTGTGTTTTCTGCTACTGGCTGCGGATCTTATGTTAAGGTCTTTAATCAGTTTTGAATTGATTATCCTAAAGGGTGAGAGATCGGGGTCAAGTTGCTATAATCTGACAAGGGATTCATATCTAGAACAAAAATAGAGAAGAAACTCAAAACATTTAACAACAACAAAACACCTGATCACATCTTCAAAAGAAGAAATAAAAATAGCCAAGAAATACCTTACGAAGGACTCGATAGCATCAACCACCAGGCACATGTGAGCTGGAACCACAGTGGGATGCCAGCCCGCCTTTGTTAAATGGCACTATGGAAAGAAAGCAAAACATGCAAGACCCCCTCACGCCCTGCATTTGCCTTGTTTCTGCAACTCAGTGAGGAGGGTCTGAAAGTGTGTCATTTCCACATCCAGTTGTGAGTGGGTGCCCCACTTTCCCCCCTGCTGTTGTCCACAAGTTGGGGGGGGCTGTGGGAAACTAACTCCTGGCGGCACAGCGGGAGAAATGGCCCACGGAGTCCATAGGCAAACAGAGCATCTGAGGAGAGCCAGTTTCCAAAAATGTTTAAAGAACTTCCATAACTCAATAGGAAAGTCTAATAGTCCTGTTCAGATACTACCTAAGGACTTGAATAGACATTTATCTGAAGAAATCATGCAGATTACTGACACATCTGAGAAGCTACTCAACAGCATTGTCAGGGAAATGTGAATCAAAATCCCATTGGATACTATTTCACTCCTTAGAATTCTGCTATCAAAAAAGAAAAGGCAACAAGTGTTGGCGAAGGCGTGGCAGAGATGGAAACTGCGCGCAGTGGGCAGGGTGCGGAGCCGGGCAGCACCGTGGGCACACACATGGAAGTCCCACAAAACATTAAAAGTAGAAGTACCCTGTGCCCAGCAATCCCGCTTCTGTGTATCAGAGGTGTTGAAATTAGGTCATTGAAGACATATCTGCTTACAGACATGTATCGTAGCTGTGCTCACAAAAGCCATGCTGTGGAGAAACCCACGTGTCCATTCACGGATGAGTGGTGCGTGTTTGTGCGTGTTTGTGCGTGGGGGGAATCTAGTCACACAAGGTGATGGAAACTATGGTGAATGTTTAAATTTTAAAAACCTTACTACCTTAAAAGACACATAGCCAAGGACAGTGGGATAAGTGGGCCTGAACGGGGGACACGATGACATTCTAGGAGATATTAGTATCAGTGTGTTCTATATTGTAATGCCATTTTTATTTAGTCATCTCTAATATATATGTAATTGTGTATCTACAGTACACTAACGTATATGTACACATATTCACACGCGTGTTCAGCCCTCCCAACTTGCGCAGGTTTCAAGAAGGGATTGAGATAGTGTTCAACTGTGTTGTGCCTGTTACCCTGGGCTCAGTAAGAGGCAGGTCAGCTCGGCCTTCCCTTCCCCTCAGGGCCCCGCCTGTCCCTCCTCAGCGCTTAGGACGGCGCCTTCTTCACCGCTCAGCACCCTTTCCCGACCCAGCTAGGTGTGTGCTGAAGGATGTAAACCTTCAGGGTGGCATGTACGCCTCCAATCCAAAGGTGGTTCTATATTTTTAGCAGGAATTGGATTGCTGTTACTCATAGGAAGCTTACATCATTATGGACGATTTCAGAATCAAAATCATCACTGTGATTATTAATTCATTTCTGTGAGCAGTTGGCTTCCAGAATGGCATAGATTTGTTTAAACTGTTGAGTGCAGCAGTGTCCGCCTTCACTAGCGTGCTGGGCTCTGCTGGACAGCTGGGCTTCGGGCCAGAGCCACGTGCAGGTTTCATTCTGGAGGCTAAAGATGCGGAAGTGTGGGAGGTTAGCACGTCCTTGGCGCCAGAGAACCTGTGTGCGTGTGTGTGTGTGCATGTGTGTGCACGCGTGTGTGTTTGTGATTTGTACCCTCAGCCATGCTCTAGTTAATCCCCCCCGGAAGGGAGTGACACACACATGTATCCATGGAGGAACACATACTTATCATTATATGACAAGATCATGAAACATGTCATGAAGACAGTGAATCTAAAAAATCTAAAAAGCAGTCTTAACTCTTGTTGTAGCGATAGAGAACGCGGCTCCTGCACTGTACTGACCCAAGTGCTCAAAGAAGGGAGTATGTCCAGAGGACAGAGAGGACAGGGAGAGGACAGTGGGCATGACCCAGCTGACATGTCTGAAGGGCCAGATGGAGTTGTTGGTGTGTGGCCACCGCTGAGTGAACCTGCACACACACACACACACACACACACGTACAAATCACCTGCACAGAATTTCAAATTTCAGCTAATGGGAAATTATGGCCAATAATGGCATCTATTACTTGTTCATTTTTTAAAAACTCTCCGTGAGTTTCCACATCTTAGAGCAATCATTCTCCCAAATCATTATAGCCCCACGTACGTCCCCCACTGAGCACTTGTGTGTTAGCTTGCTCCCACGTGAAGTGCGCGTGTGACATTTCCTTCCACCTACTGAAAACAGATGTGTTCATCCATTTTTCTAAACACCTGAGTTTGTTTTAGAAAGTCTTTCCCCCTCTCTTGATTATTTAATTATATAGTTGCTGGTTGGCCTCTTGGTCCCTCATCCGCACAGCATTAGTCCGGTGGGCCACGCGCACTTAACACAGTTGTTCTAGCCCCTGCAGGAAGAAACAGGACCTTCTGGGGAATGATACCAATAAAATGTGTCGGTCACAGACTGCCTAAGAAAGGCACAGGGCTGTATTGATTGATTGATTTAAATCTCAATTTCAGTAATGATAGTCACTCAGAGTCTAGACATAAATTTGTGTCTTCTACTCATTTTCCTGGGGTGTTAAAAATAAAAGAAAATTTCCAACCCCATCCCAGTGCCACATGCCTGTCTCTGCTTGCCACTGACCACCGGAGGCCGACAGGTATGACCTGGACATCTCCCCAGCTGAGCAGGAGCAGGGCGTTCCCTGAGAGACGAGTGAGAGAGAATGTGCGGAGCGGCCAGGGACCAGACGGACCTGCTGGGCACCCTCTGCTTGAGCGGCTCAGCAGACGCATTTTTTTCTGACTTTAATTGCACCTGACAGACAGGGACAAATACGTTTGCTTTTGGCTTTAACAAGACTCCAGCGGCGTGTGCAGCAGGCAGCAGCTCGGTGTTCACATGGCCCTCCAGCTGCTGGTCTGGAAAGGGAGCCCCGCTAGACTGCTTTCTCAATGTCTTCCCCCCCCCTCTCAAGTATTTGATAGGCCTGTGTTTTGTTTAAGAATATAATACACTTCAAGTTGCTTTTGTTTATGGTAAGAAATGTAGGTAGAAACTAATATTTTGTGTGTTCACATATCCCGTTTTCTGGGACAATTGTGGAAAACATCGTACCTACTAAAATTCCTTTGCATTTTTGCCAAAAAACAACTGAACTTACACGAGTGTTTCTATTTTTACTCCATGCCGCTTTTCTGTCTTTAAAACAATTCTGATGTGTTGTGACTGTAGTAACCTTATGATAAATCGAGAAGCCAGGTAGTCTAAAATCTGTTCATTTTTAAAAGATTTCTTAGGTATCCTGGGTCATTTGCATTTCCATATAAATTTAGAAATAGCTTGTCAGTTCCTAAACCCTGCTGGAATATTGATTGTGATCAGAAAGAATTCATGAAACGATTTGAGGAGAAATGTCACCTGTCCAGCACCGAGCCTGGCAGCCAGGAACGCAGTGGTGGGGCTCAGTCTGTTTAGGGCTTTCTCAACTTCTGCAGGTAGAGGTTCGTGCTTGTCAGTGTGGGCTTTTACAGTTTTCACAGAGCTTGAGCCATATGAAAGAAGATTTAAAATCATAACTGGTTGATTTTTTTCCCTGGTATCGTGAGTAATATTTTAAAGTAACCTTTTCTTTTAGAATAATCTTACATTTACAGGAAGGCTGACCAGCTGGGATGGAAGGTTCTCATCTACTTTCTTCTTTACTGGTAGTTACCCTATAGCTAATATCTCACCTTAGTGTGGCTCATTTAGGACAATTTATGCTGACATATCACTATTTTTCTATTT
>PVKB01003728.1:162670-180526 GCA_004027205.1 Ctenodactylus gundi
GGGTAGTCCCCACTGCATGTGGGCCATGGCCGGGTAGTCCCCACTGCATGTGGGCCATGGCCGGGTAGTCCCCACTGCATGTGGGCCATGGCCGGGTAGTCCCCACTGCATGTGGGCCATGGCCGGGTAGTCCCCACTGCATGTGGGCCATGGCCGGGTAGTCCCCACTGCATGTGGGCCATGGCCGGGTAGTCCCCACGCCCCCTTTCTTTAGCTTGTCTTAATTTCTTCCTCATGTCCTTCTTTAGCTCCAGAATCCCACTTAGGATAACACACTACATTTTTTAAATTCTTAGGATCCTCAGCTGTGACAAGGCTTTGGACTTGGTTTGAGTTTGATGACCTTCACAGTGTTGAGGAGCACTCAGCAGGTACGTTGAAGCACATGCCCTTTGTGGAATTTACCTGATTTTTTTTTTTAATGAGAATATCTATTTTGGGGAAAAAGACCTCAGAAGTGTCATAGCAAAGTGGACACGCTATCAATAGTTATTCCTTGGTGACCTGGCTTGGGGCAGTGTTTGTTGGTTTTGTCTGCTTCAGAGTTCTCTTAGTTCCCCCTCCCTTCCACAGTCATGGGTGTGAGTGAAATTCCACCTTGTGTTGAGTGTGGCATCTACAGAAATTATTCAGAATTTTTGGCCTGGTAGGTCTGTCTTTCTCTTCTTCCCTATGTGATAATCCAATCACATCTTCAACATAAACTCAGCGATATTTACTTTATAGTTTGGGTTACAATGCCACGTTATGAGATTTTTGCTCCAAGTTGTCCGGCCTTGGCCACTGGAGGCCTTTCAGCTGGAGGCTCTCCCCCTTATTAACGCCACTTCCTGCCTTTCTGGCACCACACGGTGCTCCTCTTCCTGTTTCATCTTGTCCACATCCTGCCCAGGCTGCACGCAGCCATTCCTCCAAGGAGCCTCGTTCTGTTATTTGAGAGTCATGCGAGAAGCCAGCTGCTGGCAGTGAGGCGCTCTGATTGGTACTAGAGGAGGGGTAATTGCTCCGAGGTCCTCCCAGGTTGTGGAGATGTGTGTGCATGCTATCCAGGGTACACGCACACGCAAATGATGTTTCTGAACACAGCAGCTGCTGTGTATTAGCATGAGCGCATGAGTCTCCAGTTTATCTGCTCGCATGTGAGTCATTTTAGCCTGAGAGATTTTGTCAATGAGACAGAAAGATAATGTTCCCTGTGGCCCAAAGAAGTTACTGCCTTACCAGAGTGACAGATCATGACCAGTCTACAACACTGCCAAGGTTTAAATAAAAAATGTCCCTCCAAAGGCACACGGCTTCAGGCGCAGGTTTTCAGGGCCAGTTCTGTCTCAGTGCAAAGATGCCAGAGGGCTAATCCCTGGGCGAGTCTGCAGCCGGCTGCAGTTAGAGGTGGAGGCTAATTGCCTGTGGGGATCAGGAGTGGCTTTGGGGGACAGAACTCTGGCTCAGACTGCCTCCTGCTCTCTCTGCTTCTGGCCACCAGAAGGTGACCAGCATTTCCCTGCGGTGCCCTTTCTGCCGGGGAGCCAGCCCGTGGGGCTGCAGCCTCTGAGACCTGAGCACTAACACACCCGCCTCCTTTACACGGCGGTCGTCAGGCTTCTTGTCTCAGCAGCGGAAAGACGACTGATGCAGCGCAGATGTCCAGTGCCCAGCATGATGCGCTTTTCTCTAAGCGAACCCACTTTCACTTGCCCAGACAGGCTAGTTTACCTGTGTGAAAACTACTATAAAGATCTCAGTAGCTGAATAGATTGCATGTTGACTTTGACTCTGGCTCGCTGTCCCCTGAGGGGCCGGTGGAGGCTCTGCTCACGGAGCACAGCTGCCGCTTGGCGTGTGTGCGCAGCGTCAAAGGGCAGAAGTGGCAGTTAAAGGATTGGCACTACGGTTTACACTGAGGAGTGAGCAACTCACCAGCTCCACCGCAACACTGCTGGTCAAAGCGAGAAAAACAGCCTTGCCAAACTTGAGAGAGAAAGAGATGGGAATGATAGTCACGTAGTAGTTAGAAAAATCAAAACCAGGACTCTTACAAATACCCTTGATAATTCCCAATAACCGTTGGAGCCCTGTCCCCTTTCCGTGGTCCCTGTTTGCCATTCAGGAGTGTTAAATTTCTCTCTCTTTCACGCCGCTTCCCTGAGTTGCGGTTAACATGAGGCAAGTCCGTACTTGAGGTACACAGCGTGGTGAACTGGGAGCTGAAGGCTCCTCTGTGAAGCCATGCCAACCGTCTACACCAGGCACATACCCGTCATCTCCAGAGTTTCCCCCTACCCTCTTCGTTGTTTACTTTTATTACGATGATGAAGATGAGGAAATATAAAATCTACCCTCCCTGCAAAATCTGGATCAGGCTCTTGCACGCCTGCATGCCGAGTCCATATGGGGACGAGGTGGGTGTCCATCCACAGATAAACAAGTCGAGGAGATGTGATGTGTGTGAATATAATGGAATATTACTTAGCCCAAAAGGGGAAGTCTTGCCATTGATAAGACACAAGTGAACCTGGAAGAAACCCTGCCAAGTTCGATAAGCCAGACCCAGAAGGAAAGATGTCATGTGGTCTCCCTCACATAGTGACTCTAAAATGGTCAAATGGCAGTTCCCAGGGGGACGGGAAGTGGGAAAACAGGAGTGTGAGAGTTCCAATCTACTTTCAGAGGTTCATCCTCCTCGTGTTACCCTGAGTGCGATCTTGGTGGGTCCTTGGTACTGAGATGTTCAGTATTCTTGCTGATTTGTCTGAGTAAGAAAAAAAGGAAGAGAAAAAGAAGGAAACAAAGGTTTGTTTCTGCTCTCCTGCGGCTTCCTGGGCACACATATTAAAAATGCCAAGCGAAATCGCCACGGCCCTGTTATTCCCTTCTGTTAGTAGCTAAGTGGGTTTTCGAATGTGATGACATAACCTGGTCGTCTCCTGGCACTCGTTGGAGAGCCTGTCTCTGCACTCTCTCCCTGTTCTGCATGGCTTGGGCGGACCACGGCTCCCACCGCTCATGCTCTGTGGGTCTTCCCCAGACACGCAGAGGGCGGTACTGTGTCTGGGCATAGTGGACGGTGGACAGAGCGAAGGAGGACAGGTGGGTAGGACAGAGGGGCCCTTTATAGTGTGAGCTCTGCAGCCCCTCCCGTGCGCCCAACCTTCCTGCCGGTCCCCAGCTAGCTGGCCCTTGGTAACCAGTTATCTTCTGGTTTAATTCCCAGAAGGCTTTGAACATTGAAAGAAAAGGACTGGAGAGCTACAAGAAGACATAATGATTCTGTAACTACTTACCTTTGAAGTCCAGGAGGAGAGGTTTTGTAGCTGGCGTGGGCAGCTGGAGTGTCCCTTGAGCAGGTGGCAACACCAAAAGGCGAGCCACGCGTGGGGGCGGGCTCTGCAGAGGGTGCCGCAGAGCAGAGCCTGGGAAGGAAGGCAGGGGCGGCAGGGCCACGCCTGGGACTTTAGGATCCCAAATTAAATTTGACAAGATACCCAGAGATCGTGATGCCCCTCCGTCCAACTCAAAAGAGACGGATGTGGAAAAGTCAGGAAAACAGTATCTTGGGGCAGCGTTTTTGGATTTGCATCAGCGGTCCGTTTGTGAATCAAATTACTAACCAAAAAACAGGTGAGTCAGCTGTGCTCAGAGCTGTAGAGATAGCATGGCTGAGCCCTTGTTCTGTGCCTCAGGGCTCTGTGTGTCCTACGGGCATGAGCACTTGGCATTTATGAACATGTGATTCTCACCAACTTGTAAGGTCTGATCAAAAGATACAGGGAGTGTTTGAACTAAACATTATCATTATCAGAGTAAAAGACACATTGCCAAGCACAATGAAAAAAACATGTTCCCAGTGAGAGGGGGGACTTTGAGAATTTTGAGGAGGATTGATGGCAATGAGCCCTTTACTGAAATAAATTATTTTATTTAAACATTCACCAGGTTTTGATCACCCCTTAGTCATGAAAAGTTTATAGGGATTTCTTTCAAATAAAAACATGACTGTGTTCTCATCCACCTTATCCACCAGATCTGACACCAAGAGACTCTGGCTCTGCCCTAAAGTCAAAATGACCATGAAAGTTAACATTTTTAATTAATTCAGGACATCAAGTCAGCCATGACCTCCTAACTGTAGACACGTATGAAAAAGGACTTGCAGAACTGCTTCAGAAAATTTTTCATGTAAGCATTCACTGTAGTTTTCAATTATACCTCACACGAGAAAACTGAGGCACAGAGAAACACAATCTTTCCATGTTTGTGCAAGAGCCACTATTCCAACCCAGACGTCTGTCCACAGAGCGCACCCTTAGGCCCACTTTGTGCCAGTCAGGTCACAGCTCAGATCCTAGCCTGGGGCCTCTCAAGGTGACCTTGATGGCCACTGAGTTAGCTCCACTCCTAGAGCTGCTCCTGGCCTCATTGGAGCATGTGCAGCGGTAGCCACGCAGCCCTAGACAAGTTTCCCACTAAAAGTAGCTCATTTTAACTTCTTCACGGACTCAGAGGTGACTGGAGCAGGAACGGAAGGTAAAATGCAGCAGAACCCAGTGTGCATGGATGCAGTGTGGTAAGGCCTTCACTTGCTCCCGTCGCCTCCAAGGCCGTGAAAGAATCCATGTTGAAACCAGGTGAAAGTGCACACTGTGGTAAGACCTTCCTTACGTCAGTAACCTCTGAAGGTGTGATAAGTTGCTGAATAGAAACCCTATGAGGGTGTACCATGGAGAGAAGCCTTCACCCATTCCAGTGCTCCCCAAAAGTATACAGGGTGGTAAGGCCTCGCGTTTCTAATGTGGCCTCTGGGTTTGTGAAGGAAATGACAATGGACAGGAGCCTTCTTAATGTGAACAATGTCTTGCAGACTCGCCTGGCTCCTGTTGTCTGTGTGTCTAAAAAAATTCAGTACAGGGGAACCCTATGCACGTAAGCAATCTGGTAACCCTGATTTCCATTCCCAAAAATAAGAAGTAGCTCGGCCTAAATTGACTCTGACCTTGTTCTGACCTTGTTACACGGCAGCCTCCATCCTCATGTTTTTGTTTACTTTTCTTTATTGCTTCTGAGTCCACTGAGGATTCAGTTCGTCCTCGATTCCCACGTCTGGGAAGAGAGCCCGTGAACCTTTCCCAAGGGCCTGAGGCCCCGCTGGACCAAGAAAGCCGGCTGCCTTTAGGACCGGAGTAGCTGTAAGAAAGTGGAGCACAAGGACATCTTTGTGAAGAGTGACTGGTTCTCAGGGAGGTTAGAATTTGCGCTTCTTTGAGGATGCTCTGTGGGCCCTCGTACTGATGTGCTCAGCGGTCCATAGGTCTTTCAGTGCAGGAAACTGCAATAGGCAGTGCCCATCCGGCAGGCTGGAAAGAGACTGGGAAAGGATTCCAAATCGACCCTACTCCTTAGCCTGCACCGATGGCTACAGGTAAGAACACTATACGAGCAATGCCTCACTGCGTCAGTTAGTTTCCCTGTGGCTATGGCCAAATGCCTGGCATGCAGAATGCAAAGGACCAGAGGCTTAGTCTGGATTCTGTTTTCCAAAGTTTCAGTCTGAGGGCTCCAAGGAAAAGCATCATGCCGGAAGGACACATCAGAGAAAAAGTACTCAGCTTACGGCACCCAGAAAACACTGCAGTGGAGGAATCCTTAGAGAAGGGGGCTAGGGACAAAACGTCGTGCCCAGGGTCACGCACCTACGGTACACTTCCTTCACCTGGTCCCTGCTCCCTAGCAGCCCTTCAAACATGAACTCATCCCTGGGTCAGCCCGTTGCTGCAGTCAGTGCCTTCACTATCCAGTCACTTCTCCAGGTGACTTAATCCAGCCACTGTGACAATCAAACTTAGCGAGCACAGCTGGCAGTCAGGGACATTGTCTGCCCCCACTCAGTGTCCCCCATAGAAGTCCTGGTGCATTGCCTGAAGTGTTCTCATTGAGGTCCTTAGATCTTGGCCTGTGCAGGGTGAGGGAGTCCCTGAGGACGTAGGGTCAGCTACACACTTCACAAGATGCTCTGAACTCACGACTGAGAACCTGTGTGCATAGGGCTCTATGTGCCAAGTCCTAGGGCTGCTGTCTAGAACGGAGAACACAGAGCATGATGTATTGGGTGAGGACGTCACTGTGTCTAGAGGCAGGCCATTAATGGGGAACCCCCTGCAGGAAGTAAGGAACAAAGGAAGACGTCAGCTAGTGGATATGAGTTTGTCAGAGAGTAGACAGCCAGGCATGGCTTGCTTCTGACAGAGGGACTTTCTTTTGTAGGGAAGAAGCAGCCTTCGTAGAAAAGGAACATAGGGCGAGACAGGGTAGGATTGGTTGGGATGGGTTTGAGCTGATGGCCAGTGGGGGGTCACTGAAGCTCAAATATGTCTCTTCAATTCTTCTTCTTCCCGTTCACATCTGAACTCCCTGGGGTCACAGCTGTGTTTTGTGGCGTTCAGAGCCACAGCCTGGTCCTGTGTCATGGGCACTAAAGCTCTTACAACACCTCCATGGGTGTCATTCTTCTTTTAAAGATCAGTGAACTGAGGTCCTTGAAGTTTGAGTGGCTCGTCTCAGGTCACCTACAGGCTTAAGCTGCAATCCCACTTCAGTCCCAGTCCCACTGGGGTCCTTTCTGTAGCTGACTTGCTGGTGTGTGCTGTGGATCTGAGACTCAGGAGCAGTTAACATGGCATATCCGACTTAAGGCAGCCAAGTATGGCTGGGACTGGTACCAACTTCCTATGTAAAATATCTAGGAAACAAAACACATGCACAACATCTCTCCTCCAGGGATTCTCAGCCTCATGAGAAAGACAAGATTGACTCACATGAAGCTCCATCATCACTTGTAGGCTTATTTCTGTGAATGTGCCTTCAAATTTTTCATTAGTATACAAATATTATATAAAATTACCTACTCTTAGAAGTACATAAGTCGGTTTACTTTTGTCTCTACAGAGGACCAAAGAGACTCTTGATGCATTATCTAGTGAGGGAACCATGAGGGAACGTAAAAGTTGACATCTTGAAGTGGCAATACACAGGGTAGCAGAGCTTCCTTCCCAAAACCATCCTGGCCAGTCCACCTGGAGTGTAGTCATCATCATGAAGTGTCTAACACCATGACGCTCCTGGCCAGCCTGCCCACTAGGGTCAGTCGTATTTCTAGGCCCAGGAAGGGCTAGGTAGTCATTGCAGCATTGATGTTGAGTATGTTGTCCGAGTGCGACTGGTTTCTGCTTTTAACTTGAAAATTTCTAGGAGTTTCCATTTTTTTAAACCAGTTCTGTCTTTATGTAGGGTTGGGTCAACTTAAAACAAGGAGGGCGGGTATGTGCATCGGCAGGATTTGTGCCTGTGGTTCTACAACAAATGATGTTTTTGGGTCCCGGCGTTGTAATTTAGATGTCCATCACAATTCCTTTATTGCCAACAGTAAATAGCCCATTGAAATGTTGGGGTCAGGTGGTGTGTCACTATCTTCAGGCTTTTTGGCGCCTTATGGGACCTGGTCTGGCTGGTCATCTGTGAAATCCCCCTTGTTCCCACTAACCGTCGGGTGGGTCAGGAGTAAAAAGTGTTTGCTAATCATTGCATGAAATACCACAGGATGCCGCATATGAATGTAGTAAGTGGTGAATTTAAATGTGTATCCAGTGGTGAGATCTATGCAAACTGCATCCATCTGAGACAGTTAGTGTTCTGTATTCATACATGGACATTATTGGTTGGTTAATTGGCTTGGACTGGCCCTTGCTAGAGATATATGTGTTACGGTGAATTGTTAGAGGGTTAGAAGTGGCCACTGGCCAGTGAAGAAAGGGGGCCTCTTACCTACAGCTGGCGCTTGAGCAGAGGTTTTGGGAGGTTTCTGTAACCCCGGCTGCACCAGCAGGGCAGGATAAAAAGAGCACTCTGCGAGGCTGAGGCAGGAGGAGCGCAAGTTCGAGCCCCGCCTGGACAGCTTACTGACGTAGCGCCGCTCTGTTTCCAAAACACAGGAGGGGTGGGGGGAGAAGATGCCCTTCTCAGCGGGAAACACTCAGCGATGGAGGTGCTCCTTGGCACACGTTGGGGCCACCTTCTGCTAAGCGCTTCCTATGGGGAAAATATCAAAATGCAGTGAAAGTGGTGAGGATCCTCAGTCGAACCTGTGTGGCCTACGACCACACGAGCACGCGTCACGGGGTCGTTGACCCCGGTGGCTCGGTGGCTGCGCGAGGTGGGACTCCGGTCCCTGCCCGGCTGCCCGCGGGATCGTCGTGCTGCTCGCCTTCCCCCCATCAGGAAGCCCGACCCTGGGGGCCAAAGCGCTGTACATCGGGCGGTCCGGTCTGGATTTTTCCCTCACCTGTCATTTGAAGGAGTAACCGATCCTTTTCAATGTTTGAGACTAACTTTATGAGCCAAGGTGCACGACTTTTGATAAATGCTTTGTGTGCAGCAGGCTTTCTGTTTTTAAGTATTAGGTCAAATTTATCAATTGTTTTTGTTTTGGTATTTCGCCACGACCTTCACGCTGAGCTATAGCCTCAGCCCATGTCTTTTTTTCTGTTGATTTAGAGACAGGCGCTGGCCACGTCCATAAATGATCCAAACTGGACTCGAATGGGTGCCCCTCCTGCCTCAGACCCCAGGAGTGCTGTGTTCCTGGGGTGCACCACCACACCTGGCTTTGTTAGCAACTTCTCCTACCCCCCGGGCAGCGCAGACCCGGGTGTGACACAGGACCCCGCTGCTGCGATCTGTGCAGGTCCTGTTGGCGCTGTACCAGTAAAAAGAATTCTGTTTCTCTTCCAGTTTCTTGGAAAGGGTTCCGATACTAATGGGGACAAGACTCAGCGTGGCACGGAGGCGGAGACTGTGCTGCCAAGAGAGGCGAGTGCTTAGGAGCACTCGCTGTCTCATGGAGAACTCGGTTAAATATTTATGAAGCTTTATTTTCAACTGAGACTATAGAATCCACAGCAACCTAGACTATTCCTTCTTCTGTTTGTGAATAAACCTGTGGGTTTTCACATTATAATAACACAAAACACTCCTTCATAAATATTTTATTTATCCAACTTGTGTTTAGTATTTGCCCAGGCTTTAAAAGTTCTTTGCACATGTCCTTTGAATAGTTTGATTTTGGAGAATGTCATAGCCCTGAGGGGGCCGCATGTGCCTGCCCGGGCAGGCTTTCTAGAGGATATAGAGCTGATAGAGCTGCCCAATTTTTCCCAAGTCTTTGTGGGAATGGATGCGTTATGGTTTAGTCTGAAAGGCCCCCCGAAAGTCTTGTGCTTGGAGGTCTTGCCTGGCTGGAAGGGCCGAGTCACTGAGGCGTGACCTGGCGGGCCTGTTCTCATCCTCAGCGCTCCCTTCTCCCTACTTGCCGCTGTCAGGCATGAGCCCCTGTCCTCCCCCAGACCCTTCCACCGTGCTGCTGCTTCCTTGAAACCGGGCACGCTGGACTGAACCTGCTAACGCTGTGAGCTAGAATAAACTTCTCCTCCTCTGAGCTGCTGGTGCCGGCTATCTTGTCCCAGTGATGAGAAAGTGACTAATACATATGTTGTCTGTTGTCGTGGGTAAATGCATAACACAGGAATGGCTGGATCTGATGGTAGGTATACGTGTGATTTATTTTCATAAACGTATTTGTTCCGTTTTCCACTCCCGTCACCATTGTGCGAAAGCTTCCTGGCTCCCCATCTCCGCTGATGCTCATTTCAGTTGGACTTTTCAGCTTCAAGAATTCTGTTAGCTGGTTTGGAGGAATGGCACCGCGGTTAAAGTGCTTGCCTAGCACACACGAGGCCCTGGGTTTGATTCCCCAGCACCACATAAGCTGGGTGTGGTGACACACGCTTGTAATCCAAGTAGTTAGAAGGCGGAGGCAGGAGGATTGCCGTGAGTCCAAGGCCAACTTGGGCTCCGTAGTGAGCTCAGGACCCGGTTGGGCTCCATAGTGAGTTCAGGACCCGGTTGGGCTCCATAGTGAGTCCAAGGCCAGCCTGGGCTCCGTAGTGAGCTCAGGACCAGCCTGGGCTGCAGAGCGAGACCCTGTCTCAAAACAGAAACAAGAAAACTGAGAAACAACAACAACAACAAATTCTATTAGCTTCGTGAGATAACCCGTACATTTAATTTCTGTGATGAGGAAGAGCGACAGTGTCACCCCGGACTTTCCATGCAGAAAGCATTGCTCCCCACCCCACACGGCAGTGCCCACCCTCCGCCTCTCAGGGGGCAAACTTGGTCCAGTGCTTTTCACCCCGCCTCTTCTGTCTCTGATTCCCTTTGAGGAGTCTGATGTCAAGGTAAAGGTAAGTTTCCTTTCATCTGCTTGTTTTTCATGCAAAATAATTCTAATGCAACGTAGAAAAGAAAACCGAGGGGCACAGGAGCCACTGGGTCCTCTCTCAGTGCCGTCTTCTAGGCAACAAGTTCTCCTTCCTGGTTGATGCTGCTGCGCGTCTCCGTTAGCTGAAAACACGTGTTAGCTTTTCGTTGTGGTTTTCTGAAGGTTACCTCCTGGGAGGAACCTGAATTCCCCTGCTCATCAGCGTGCCAGTTCAGGCAGAGTCTCTTGGTTGAAATCCTAAGAAGGCTGCCTCTGAGGGAAACCTCCACCTTCGTCCTGAAGGCCTGCACCTGATTGGATAAGGCCCGCCCACATTATGGAAGGTATCTGCTTGATGCAAAGTCTGCTCATTTAATTGGTGATTCCCTCTGACATTACACCTCAGCAGCAGCCTCTGAACTGGCATTTGGCCCAACAGCTGGTCACCCGGCCCAGTCCAGTCGCCACCCAGCATCAGCCTTCACGGTTGTACACTCAGTTGACAGATTTAAGAAGAGGGTTCGTGCCTCCTGCTCTAGATTCCGTGAGCTGGGAAGCACATACGCAGATGAGAGTGGGCACGTGGGGCTTGTGGGGAAGGGAGCAGAAGGAGGGGCAGGGCCTGTGGGGCACCCATGGAGGAGAGAGGAGAAACTCAGGCGCCCTGATCTAGGACTGTCCTGCAGCTCCAAGGAAACCCTAGGGCAGGCTGAGGGGGCTAGGAGGCTACTGCTCTTTGCCAAAACCATCCGCCTTCCCACCCGCCAAGTGCCCGGTAATTTCCTGGGACATCACAAGAGACAGGCTCCGAGGCTTGCAGGACGGTGGAGAGATGCAACGGCTGTGCCACTGGCCAGTCGCCCCCATGTCCGGAGCTCTGGGGGCTCACCTCATTGGCTCCGTGAGGGTGCAGGAGTGCCCAGGTGCCCCTGGGTCCAGGTGTCGCCCAGCACGTGGCTCCGGGGAGCTCTCAGCATAGGCAGTAACACTATGTGGAACCAGAAAGTACTGACCATGTTGGGGTTCCACACGGGAGTGACTGACAAGCGTGGTAGATGTTTATGTCTTCAAAAACAGCTTGTTGTAGTAAAGGACACAGTGCCAATCATAATGGAATAGGTGTGTTTGAAGTAACTGGGAATATTCTGAGCATTTTGCAGGGGATTGATGACAACGTAGCTTTTGTTGTAATCACTTTTAAAATTTCAATACTCGATTTTTAAATCAAACCTCATAAAGGTTTTTTTAAGTTGGGGAGACGTATGTCTTAGTTATCCATTGCCGGAAACAGAGTACCTGACATTCACAACTCAAGGGGTGGGCGGGGGGGATTTAGTTTTGCCCACAGCTTCAGGAGGTCGTACACAGTCCACTCGTGGGTGGCCAGCAATGATGGCAGCACACGGCAGAGTCACAGCCAGCGAGAGCAGTTCATGGCATGGCACGCAGGAAGCCAAGTCGGGCCGGAAGTGTGAGGCTAGCATGTGCCCTTCCAGGCCCCGTCCCAGTGATCTGGCCCCTTCTGGTCAAGCCCCAGTGGTCTGCCCCTTCATGCCAGGCTGCACCTCCCAACGGCACCTGGATCCCTAGCTGTTCCACAACGTTCAAACACATAACACTTTCGGGAGACATTCCAGAGTCAAACCATAGCTGCATCTTAAAATGCTGGAAGGAGAGAAAGCAACTTTGAAAGTTACGCCTGTATTTGTGTGCATGAAGAATTCCTAGCTGTGAAAAAAGACCAGTGGGTGAAATAGGAAGAGAAAAGGTTATGTTGTAGGATTTAGCTTCATATTTTCTCACTGGTTAAATCTGTGGTTTTGTGATATGCAAAGAGAAGAATATTTTCTTATTCTTATGCTGTCTAAATGATCAGTTGGGATAAAACAGAGCTTATTGTTACTAAGGGATAGCATGTAGGTTGTAAATTTTACTTTTGGCTGGATTTTTCTTTGTAATTATCTGATTGCTGAAAAGAAACTGCACACCAGGGTAATGAGAAGAAATGAATTTTTCAGAAAGCATATTTGGTTTATATAAATAATAAGTACATATTCATACAGAACTCAAGAGGATTTAGTTTGGTAAGCAATTATGTAATGGATTCTGGGACTGCATGAATTCATTTATTTTTATTTCTGGGGCATTTTTAAAGGTTACCGAAAGGTCCGAGATATTATAGCAAGACCTCCAAGGCGTGTTAGAGACCAAAACATAAAACTTAGAGAAACCATGAGGACCAGCCATGTGCTGCCTTGCCCAGGGCATTGCAAGAAAGGTATGATTTTCAGGAAAATTTCACCTCCAGAAGAGAAAGGCGGCTTTGCTTGGGATCTATGGACATCCTTGTCCTCGAGACATTGAAGGTCAAACTACCCTACAATGGTGTACCTGAATGTTTTATGTGTGTGCGCACACATGTGCTCGTTGTTACTGACAAGAGGGCCAGGGAGGAAGTCCAGGCGCCAACTCTGTAGCCTTTGCCGCCTCCTTACCTCGTTCTTTGGTAGATACTTGTCACGCTTTCGATCCCCTGTGAATTTCCAACTGTAGCGAGGCCTCTACACCTGCGTTGGTCCCTCTGGAGAGGTCCATTGATCCTCCACATTACATTAGTCTATGGCAGACACGACCCCCTATCTGGGGCAGGGTTGACCCCTGGGCTCAACTGTCTAATCTTTAGGTGCTCCAGTCCAGTACATCAGCAGGGCGCAAGAGGTCCAGATACACTGACGTGAGAACTTAGGAACAGCACAATCACTGAACAGGTGACACCAAACATGAGATGTACATCATTATCTACCATGGCAGAAGAAATCGGTGCTGCACAGGCCGTCCAGGAACCTAATCCTGTCCAGGGAAAAGCCTGCCTCTTGTCAACTGGCCTTGCCCTTTGCATCGGGAATAATCCTCCAAGAGTTTCAAGATGATCCGGCAGCTAGAGGAGCAGAGGTCACCTCCTCATAGCCGGTCACACTTATCTCTTGTGTCAGTGAGAACCTGAGTCTCACATAAAGTAGAAAGGCAGAGTCTCTTAACTACCATCTCCTCTGCAGTTGCTACGAATACTACTGGGAAACTCTTACCACAGAGCCCACTTGACCACTGTGAACGGCTCACTTGACAGAAGGTTACCGCCACACAGCTTAGCCACTAGGGAATATCAAAATTATTTGAAGCAGTTCAGCTGACACTGTCGACTTTCGAAATTAAATAGATGTTAATCATATTCCAGAGGTGCTGAAGAGTGTCTGTGTCTATGCTGTTTGTCCATAAATGTGCATTTATGGATTTTTGTCTGTATTAAAATGAGCAGAAGTTAAGTGCTAACAGGAAATCCTTGAAGATGTTGAATTTCCACGAGCCCATACTGGCTCGTGTTTTTATTTCTGTATACCTCTGTAGTCATTCTTTTTCTGAGCAAAACTGATATGTCGCATTTATCTACTTTTTTGTGGTACTGGGGATTGAGCCAAGGGCCTTCCCTTTGAGCCATGTCCTCAGCCTATTCTTTTTTTAAATTTTGACTTTGAGGCAAGGTCCTGCCAAGATGTTAAGTTGCCCATGCTGGGCTCAAATTTACAGTCCTGCCTCAGCTTCCCAGAGGGCTGGGATTAAAGGCTTGTGCTCCTGGACCTGGCTAAGTATTTGTCTTTGACCTCAAGTCTAGTCATTCCTTTCTCTGGCCTTTTCCATTCCTTTTATCTCTACCTTCCTCCCACGTGCTCTTAAGTCTCCCAAAATGTATTTGGCCCCACCCTTTCCCTTTGTTGGTTAACAAAGATGGCCAATGTTGATGCTACTATTCCCAGAAACATCCTGCTTTTCAAGAGAGAGTTGCCCAACAACAGTTGAAAAATTGCTGTTGGAATAGACTTTACTCTTTGGCAAGATGGGGGAAAGAGCAAATACTCAGGCCTTGTGCCTTGTTTTCTCTTTACTTCTTGGACCGTTGGCTGCGTGGGGCTGAGACGGAGGAGCCTGCACGTCCCGGAAGTGAGGAAGACTGGAGCTGTGGTTTGTCGGGCCGAGGACCACCGTGGCGGGTGGTCTGCCTGGGTGCATCGGTGCTGGGATCTGTAGGAATGGGAGCTGACTCTTCCGCGCTGTGTGGAGCCCCTGGGATTTGCCATCGTTGGCTAAAGGAGTTAGCTTCCCCTGACCAACTGAGAGCAGAGCCAGAAGTGGGGTTTGGCAAAAAGAAAAAGAGCAAGGTGTAAAGAGGAACCGATGGCCTGAAATACGAGACTGTGACTTTGTGACTGGAAAGCTTGAGGGGAAAAAGCTGACATGAGAGTTGGAGAACAGTGATAGACACTCACCTCGTTGCTGGTGATAGCGTGGAAAGCAGGCCACCTGTGTCCTGAGTGGGCAGCCGTGGCGGGGAAGAGAGCAGAGCTGGCACCTGGGGATTCTGCGGGCAAGTTCGTCACCGGATCACCAGAAAAAGCTTAGGTCAGAAACAACAAGAGGAACAGGGGTCCAGCGTGGTGTGTCTCAAAAGTCTCCTGCTTCTTCAAAACCCAGACGGTACGAAATGGGATTGAGAACGTTTTTTGAGGAGCATCGACCACCGAGCTGAGCCTCCCAGTGACGACTGAGCCCCTCCATCCTTCCCTGCCCACCACGCTTGTGCAGCGTTCCCATATGCCACAGGGACTGGGCTCCTGTCCCCTCCTCACCTCTGTTTCCCCATTTGAGGTGGGGCCCCCACGTTAATGCAGTGTAATAGTGGGGCACTATACCTGACATCCACAGCTGAGGGGGGAGAGGTTGATTTCAGCTCAGTTTCACTGGGTCTCAGTCCACTCACGGGTGGCTGGCGATGGCGAGAAAGGTCTGGCAGGAAACAGCTGCTAGGGCATCAGAAGGAAAAGGATGTGGATCCCCACACTGTTCATAATCTGCCTCTCCCAGCCGGGCCCCACCCCCTGCCAGCACAGGAGATCCACAGATAATGCAGAAGACCCGGACAGAGATCTTTGTCAACGCATTTACCTGTAACCATCCTAAATCTGCGTGAAGCAAGCAAATTCCTTGAGCCAAATAGAAGAGATTATAAACTTAAAAACACAAAGAAAAAGCTCTCAAAGTTATTTCAAGAAATATCACCCTTGTTATATAAACTTGGTGAAGTAAAATGCAGAAAATTTTGTAGGAGATGGTAAGGATCCGCGTGAAAGAGCTTCTCCAAGTGCCCTAAGAAGCTAGGGATTCAGCCCAGCACCGGAGGTCAGCACTAACAAACTTACCCAAAGTGGCAGTGGCCACGAAGGTGAATTTCTTCGGAGCCGAGGAAGACTCCTCCTTTTTTCTGATCCCGAGGTCAGACCTGGGGAAAAGATGTCGGGAAAGACACCCCCCCCCCTTCTGATATCCTAATTGTGTCCTTTAAGGCCCATTCCCACCGCAACTTCTGCAGCTAGGACAGATCAGGGAGAAAAGGTCAGCCCCGATCTGACAGCTTGTTCAGGGTTGCTGGTCCCCGCAGTCGGAGGGGAGCGTTGCGATTTTGCCTGCAGATGTGGCTGGTGGCTCAGCAGCCCCCGGCGCCCACCTGCGTCCCCATGGCATGCCTCACTCGCCTTCACGCCCCTTCTTTGCCCTGGCCCTGCCACTCCTCACAGAGCATGTGACACTGTGGCTCTCATTAGTGTGCAGCACCTCGTGGCTCAGGGATTGTGGTGGAATCCAGTACCCAGACTGCAAAGTAAAGCGACTGTCAAAAAAAAAATAATAATTAGAACATCACATAGCCAAGGGAGTGCTTTTTAAAATTCCTTTGATGCTGCCTTCATTAAAGGCGTCGCTCTGAGCGCGCTTAGCCTGCCATCCCTGACCTGCATCCCACGCACAGACCAACATCAACGCAGGCGGGTGGCCACGCGGGGGCCTCACCAGAGGGGACAGGGCTGAGACGCTGCTGCGTCGTCACGGCCACCCAGAGCATTGCGTTTTATTCTGGCCATCCCTGTTACTTGGCAGTGAGACCATAAGGCAAGAATGAGCCAGAAGAGGCGGGCTGGGCCCAACCCGGCCTCCTCCCTTCTCCCCGGCTGTAACCACAACCTGCTCAGCTCGCCGGTGCTCCTGGGCGGGTAGAGGGCAAATGGCGAGAGCAGGAGGGAGGATGGGAACGAGGCAGGTATGGAAGGATGGTAAGAGAGGGAGTGGGACCGCAGGAGAGAGTTCCCCACCCGTGTTGTAGTGCCCTCGAGAGTTCGTAAACACGAGAAAGTCGTCCTCTTTTCCACACAGCGTCCCAGGACATAGAACAAAATCAAAGCCCAGATCAAAGGAGCAGGAGTGTATGGAAGTCAGTTCAAATGGTTTTGAAATGTGATATGTTCATCTGTGAGTTAAAAATACTTTCTTAGGGGGGAAAAAAAGGAAGAAGGATTCTGGCAAGTACCAGTTTGGCGGCTGAATCGCAGCAGGGGTGAGGAGCTAGCCACCTGGGAGCGGGCGGCTGCCACCGCCATGTCCCTCGGGTCACCCCGTGTCCTTGGAGCACTGAGTCGACGCTGGGCCACAGGAGACACCTGAGAAATATTTTGCTTCTTAAAAACCAGGACCACGTCACACGGTCCCTCCTGCTCCTCAGCTCAGCCCTGGAGCGCTCGTGTTCACTTCCCCTCTTCCCCCCGTGTTTCCCGGCACCCGCACTGCCATACCCCCGTGTGGGCGCTTGGGCATCCATGGGCCAGCAGCACAGTCACCACAGTACACAGGGTGTCTTCCAGCGCCCTGGCCCTAGCTCTGTGAGGACTCAGCAGCCACCTTCTGAGGACACAAAGGGATTGGATCGGCAGTGGAACCACGCTGCATAATGGGAGAGAACCCAACGGCTGCCACCCTCCCTGTGCCACGCGGTTCCCGGGGAGGGTCTCCTGCAGTGACACTCTGGTTACCAGCAGGCTGGTTTGGGAGACTAGGAAGTGTCTGTTCTGCAGTCTCACTCTTAAAGAACCCAACGAGAACGTCCTCAGAGACAAGGAGACATTTCTGTTGGTGTCACTTGGCCAGAATCTCACAGACCCTCAGGGAGAACTTCATCTAGAGCAAATTCTGGGACATTGCCACACCAGGACACCATGGCTTGACACCAGGAAGCACTTGACCCTGCGGACTCAGCAGTGTTAGTGGCCTGGTCATGGCATCCAACCATCAAAATGGACAGATGGAGAGTGGGGACAGGGAGGCCAAGGCCGCCAGACGCTGGAGGCACCTGGCCGCCAACACGAGGCGCTGCGCTTGCCTAGAAGCTGATTCAAACCTGTGAACAGTCTGTAGACAAAAATGGGAGAAGTCAGGATCCTGACTGGTACAAAGGGGATCACTGCCACTCTGTAAACGTGGCAACACGATCTTCAGCAAGGTCACGCCTCAGCACGGCCCAGTAACACAGACCTGTAATGTCCGCGTAGCGGGGCAGGAGGACTGCAAGCCTGAGCCCAGACTGGGCGATTTAGTGACTTAGCAAGACCCTGTCTGAACATGAAAAACTAAAAAAGTGGGCTGGGGGTATAGCTCAGTGCAAAGGTCCC